>VMDO01001884.1:125343-187252 GCA_007922755.1 Pedetes capensis | reverse complement strand
TTAAAATAATTTTCTCTAATTCCATCCATTTTGCTGCAAATGACCCTATTTCATTTTTCTTGATTGCTGAATAGTATTCCATTGTGTATATATACCATAGTTTTTTTATCCATTCTTCTGTTGAAGGGCACTTTGGTTGATTCCATATCTTTGCTATTGTGAAAAGCACTGCATTGAACATGGAGATGCAGGTGTCTCTCTGGTATGATGACCCATCTCCCTTTGGGTAAATTCTCAATAGTGTTATAGCTGGGTCGTGTGGTAGACCTATTTTTAGTTTTCTGAGGTACCTCCATATTGATTTCCATAGTGGTTGCATCAATTTACAGCTCCACCAACAATGTAAAAGTGTTCCCTTTTCCCTGCAACCTCGCCAGCATTTGTTGTTGTTTGTTTTGTTGATCTTGGCCATTCTTACTGGTGTAAGGTGAAAACTCAGCCTTGTTTTGATTTGCATTTCCCTAATGGCTAGGGATATTGAGCACTTTTTCATGTGTTTTATGGCTTTATCGACCTCTTCATTTGAGAACTGTCTACTCAGTTCCTTTGTCCATTTGTGTATTGGGTTGACTCAAAGCGTTTTCAATGGCTGATTGTTTTTGTGAGTGGATTGCCAGGTCCTTCTCCCAACCCCCCAGCACCTGGTATTCCAGGTGGTCTCCATCCACGCACTAACCAGGCCCGACCCTGCTTAGCTTCTGAGATCTGACAGGATCAGATGCCACAGTGCTATGGCTGCAGGCTTATTAGAAAATAGTTGACTATGAGAGCCGTGTGTGGTGGCGCATACCTGTAATCCCAGTGGCTCAGGAGGTGGAGGCAGGAGGATCCCAAGTTCGAGACTAGAGGTAGTCTGCATAATTTAGCACGAGACCGTGTGTCAAAAAGTAAAAAAGAAAAATGGGCTGGAGGAGGCAGCTCAGTGGTCTAGCACTTGCAAACCAAGCAAGCATGAGGCCCCAGGTTCAACCCCCAGTACTGGAAAAAAAAAAAAAAGAAAGAAAAAAAGAAAAAAAAAGAAAAAGAAAATAGTTGACTATGAAACAGTGCCATGTTATGCTGGCAGCAGCTTCACATATCTCATGCTGCCATGTCTTTTGTTGAAGCTATATGTGAAGTAAGACCTGGTAGCATATAGCGGGAGATGTAGTCTCAAAAGCTGAAGACAATTAACTGCCCCCATCTCCTCACTGCTGCAAGAGAAGAGAAGGCATTTTATAGCAGGCAGGTTTGCTGAGTCAGCATTAGAGTTGCACTTTCTATAGTGGCATAAATGTGGGCAGCAGTGAGCAGGCACAGATATAGGAAAACAACATAAATGTACTGACAATATATTTAAAAATGTATTAATATGGATTACTTATATATATATTAATGGGTTCCATGTGATATTTCCATACAGGCATACACGTGCACTAATCAAATCCAACTTCCTTTTGTCCACTCCTGCTTACACTTCCCAATCTCTAGTGATCACTATTCTACTTTTCAGTTGATTTTTTTTAGCTTCCACATCTGAGAGAGAACATGCCATACTTGTCTTTCTGTGTCTAGCTTTTTCACTTTGCATAATGCCTTCCATTTCCATCCATTTTGCTGAACATGAGATGATTTTGTTCTTTCTGGCTGAATAATACTCCATTTTGTGTGTCTGTATGTATATGTATGTATATATATGTGACAATTTCTTTATCTAGTCTCCTACTGATGTACACCTAGGCTGATTACATGTCTTGGCCAATAATACTTCAGTAAACATTACCATGTAGGTATCTCTTTGGTGTGCTGATTTCATTTCCTTTGGATGTATACCCAGAAGTGGGATAGCTGGATCATTCAGCAGATCTAATTTTAATTATCTTGAGGAAGCTCCATATGTTCTCAATAATGGCTGTACTAATTTATATTCCCACCTTTTCCTCCTTATCCTCACCTGCATTTATTTGTTTATTTGTATTTATTTATTTGTTTATTTATTCATTCATTTCCCTGATGCCAATGATATTGAAGAGTGCTGCTCTGTACTCTCTGAGGCCTTGAGTTCAATCCTCAGCACCCCAAAAACTGGAGGACATGGTAATCCACTCCCAAAGCAATCCCATAACAATTCAAAAGACACATTGCTTTGGGAAAAGCTGTTGCAAAAGACCCCTTTAAAGTGCTGAAAAGTAAAGATGTCACATTGAAGACAAAGGTGCACCTGACTCATGCCATGCTATTTTCAGTCACATCATATGGTTGTGAAAGCTGGCCATTGAATAAGGGAGACAGGAGAAGAACTGATGCTTTATTATAGTTCTGGAGATTGAATATGCTGTGGACTGCCAAAAGAACCAACAGATCTGTCCTAGAAGAAGTGCAACCAGAGTGCTCCTTGCAAGGATGGCTAGACTATGTCATGTTGTCAGGACAAGTTGTCAGGAGGGACCAATCCCTGGAGAATGACATGTTTGGGAGAGTGGCAGGTCAGTAACAAAAAGGAAGACCCTCAACTAGATGGGCTGACACATGGCTACAACAATGGGCTTAAACATAAAAAAGATTGTATGTCTGGCATGGAATTGGGGAGTGTTTCTTTCTGTTGAACATAGGGTTCCTATGACCTGACTTGATGGCACCTAACGCCACCCCAATGATATTGAGGATTTTTTCATGTATTTATTCACAATTTCTATTTCTTCTTTTGAGAAGTTTCTGTTCTGATCATTTGCCCATTTTTCAATTGGATTACTTATATTTTATTGTTAAGTTTTTTTTATTCCTTATATATTCTGAATGTTAATCCTTGGTCAGATGAATCATTGGTGATTATTTTCTCCCATTCTGTGGCTGTGTAGGAGAGTATATTTTAAATTCTAAGATATGCACCAGTACAGATAGAGACAGAGACTTCTCTCAACCTTTGCCCAGTTCTATTGCTGCTCAGGGCATGTGGCCACAGTGAGCAGACACAAGGATGTTGGCTCAAAACCTGTAGGAAACATGGTATCCAGCTGCTTGGTCTACAAGTCAGCAGTGAACCTAACTAAGAGTAGCTTAAAGTGAAGAACAATTTGGTCTTAACAAGGAGTCAGTGATGAGCAACTTCAGAGTTTTTTCAGTAGGACAACACACTGGGTCTGTAGTTCTTTAATCCTTTGAGTTTTTGTCAAGACCGTAAGATGGTCATCCACCCAATATGGCTCCAGGTGGGTGGAAAGGTTATCCCTGCAGTGTCTCTCTCTTGTCTTTCTCCCTCTCTCTACTTCCCTCTGTCTCCATGTCTCCTCTCTTGTCCCTTTCCTCTCTCCCTGTCTTGCTCTCCTTTCTCTCTTCTCTTTCTCCTTTTCTTTCCCCCTTTTCTTCTTCTCTTCCTCTTCCATTCAGAACAATTCTCAGACAATTCCCGAAAGATTTCTCCACCTCCCTTTAGTCAGAGTCAAACCCTATGCACACCTCCAAACCAATCACTAGCTGGTGCCTCTCTGGTTAAGTATGTTCCCGAATCTAACACACACCCTTTCCACCGTTTTCATTTGTTGTTAGATGCCATCAAGTTGGGTCTGACTCATAGCGATCCTATGTACAACAGAATGGAACACTACTGACACCCTGTCATGCTCAGCACTATATCAGTGCTTTCTCTGTTATTCATAGGGTTTTCAATGGCTGATTGTTTCAGAAGTGGGCTTCTGGGTCCTTCTCCCAAGCCTACAGCACCTGTTATTCCCAGGCAGTCTATCATCCAAGGACTAACAAGGCCGATTCTGCTTAGCTTCTGAGATCACACAGAATCAGACATCAGGGTAGCATGGTTGTACACATTTTGGCAGTTTTAGAGACCTACAAAATCAGATGTGGATTAGAATCAGCATTCCTGATTGAGAGACTGGATGTCTTCAAACAATAGAAACTGATTGTCTCACAATGCTAGAAGATGGGCATCTGAATCACAGTGTCAGGATAGTTGGTTCTTTATGGCAGCTGGAGGAAGAATCTGTTATTTCTGACCCCCTTTTAGCTTCTGATGGTTTTCTGGCATTCTTTGACATTCTCTGGCAGGTAGGAACATCACCCTGATCTCTGTGTTCATTTATAAAAGCATGTGTGTCTATGTCCAAAGTTTCTCCTTCCAAAAGGACATCAGTGATAGCAGATTAGGTCCCCATCTGACTCTAGTAGGACTTGAGTAATCCCATGTGTGACGACCCTATTCCCAAATAAGTTCACATTCTGAGGTACTGAGGGCTAAGATTTCAACATGTGAATTGGAGGGCAGGGGGTATAATTCAACCCATAGCAGCAGTCAACAATGTCTGCCACACAGGGAAGCTGACTGAGTTGACATTGTCGTGACAATATGGTCTATTCTACTCTCTTGCTTGCATTTGTTATTTAATCGAGTCTCAAGAGAACTTATGTTCTTTAAATGTCAGAGGATAATAATAATAATGAAGCAATTGGAAAAGGGTAAGGGCTAGAAACTTCAGAGAACATAAAAAATTAAAAATATCATCCCAATCATTATCATCATCATCAGCCCGTCCATTTATGCATCTACCTACTTCCTTGCTATATTAGCAATAGAAAACCACAGCCACTCAACTGGCAAATAGTATTAAAGGCCTCAGATAGAAATCTAAGGAGCAATAACACTGTGTAGTTACTAAACTCCATACTCATGAGAATCGTTAAGTAACTCTAATCATTTATGAAATTTAGTCTAGTGGAGTCATAAAATTGATTTTTCAAACATTTATATGCATTATTTAAACACTTGTTCCCAGACTTGGCCATGGAGAACACATAGAAAAGTCAGTTTATTCATTTCAGACATTTTGGGACTATGTATATGTCAAAATTTATAAATATTTAAAATATCTTTTAGAGCTGTAAATGTTATTATGTAACATTCTTCTCTTAAAGCAACAGAATCTACATATTCCAACTTTTTATTTCACTGGAAAGCTCATTTCCATGAACATAAAATGTGGCTTTTAAACTTTTACCTAAACCCTTTAGAAATTTCATTAAATGGCATCAAATCAGGATAATAAAGAATCCTGAGATAGGATTATTTTTAATTGATTGTGATTTTTTTTCAGTTGTTACTGCTGTTCTCTGGTGTTTTCCAATGGGAGTTCATGGACTGTGGGGCGGTTGTTAACCTGTGTTGGTAATTGGCAGGGAGAAGAGAGCACCTGCCCCCGGGGATGTGTCTGAGCCAGTAAGAGAAGGTGTACAGTGGATCCAGGGTAGAGGCTTGCTGAGTCCTGTGCTGTGTAAATGGGGAGAGGCCCATTTCCATTAGTTCTGTGCCCTCCACATCATGAACTGAGAAGAGGCTGAAGCTGCTGGGCTGGATTCCACCTAGTGTGTGGTCTTTCTCCACTGATGTTGTGCAACTAAAGTCTCTATCTAGCAAAGCTGTCCTAAGTGATTGCCATAACCAGGGCCACCCTTTGTTTGTCTGTTGTAGTTGGGTGCCATCGAGTTGGGTCTGACTCATAACAACCCTGTAGATAGTAGAATGAAACACTACGCAACACTGTGTCATGCCTACGATCTTTTAATGTTTGAGCCCAGTGTTGCAGCTACTGTGTGTCTTCTCATTCTGAGTTGTGCCACATCAGAAAAAGGAGGTCCATGGGGCTTTATTCCATTCCTGTCATTAAGATCAACTCTACTTTGAGGAGGCAACTCTTTCCCAGTCATCTTTTGTGTGCCTTCCAAACTGGGGAGCTCATTTTCTGGCACATATCTGACAGTGCTTCTCCAAGATCCATAGGGTTTTCGATGGCTTGTTTCAGGAGTGGGCTGCCGGGTTCATCTCCCTAGTCTGTCTTAGTCTGTAAGCTCAGCTGAAACCTGTCCACCATGGTGGCCCTACTGGTATGTGAGATACAGGTGGCATAGCTTTCAGCATGACAGCAACATGCAAATCCCACAGCATGACAAGCCAACAGACACAAAGGTATATGCACCAAGAAATTGTCTGGGCTTCAGGAAAAAGTAGTTTTTGTTTGTTTGTTTTTGTTTTTGCCAAGCCTTTGCTCAGCAAGACCAGAGCAGCTAAAGATGCTTTCTCAGGATATTCCCAGGCCTTTTTCTGAAGCCTGGGCTCCCTCTTCCCCATGTCCCTGCTCTGTGGTGGATTTAAGAGTCACCAGTTGCTTTCTTTGCTCCTGCTTCTCTCATATTTCTGTCATCTGTTCTACCAGCACATAAACATGGAAACATCCATTTGAGTTGTACTATGAGCTTTTTCTTTTTTTTTTTTTAGGTGAAATTCATTTAAAATACAATGAACTCTTTTTAAGTTTGTGACTCAGTGGTATTTATGCAATCAAAATGTTGTATAGCTATCACATCTGTCTGAGGGGATAAAGTGCCCCTATCCTGACAGAACTCCAAAGTCCTGAGATAATGACAGGTCCACTGTTCCTGAGATTCTAACCTCACAAACTTAATCCTTTCTCCCCTTACTTTCAAAATATTTTCATCACCCCAGGCACCTGGCTCCTGTCAACCACTAACCTGATTTCTGTCTCTATGGTTTTACCTCTTCTGAATATTCCATATAGATGGAGTTATAAAATATTGGCCTTTTATGTATGATTCTTAAACTTGCCATGTTTTTTTAACAAGGTTTATTCATGTTGTAGCATGTGTCAATACTTTTTTTCTTTTTATGGCTGAATAATATTCCATTGTATGGATATACCACATTGTTTTTCTCCATTCATCCATTGACGGGCATTTGAATTGTTTCCTCCTTTGGGCTGTTGTTGTGACTTTTTACACCCAAAGGTCATTTTCCTTGTTTATATCCTTCTTTGGACAGAGAATCTAAGGCTAAAATCATTGGATGGGGACTTGTGAAAGGACTGAAAAGGTGACATGTGCATTCTATCGACTCTGGGGTTCTGAGTTTCCATTGCTCCAGAAAGTGTTTCTTTCTTAAAGGACTTTCTGACTTTTTGGGTCACCTTTTTGGGTCTTATAACTCTGGTATCCAGGGCCTTCTTCCCGGTATCAGCAGTACTTGCACATCCTTGGGATGGTTCATTCCTACATTCCTTTCATTATAACTAAGCATGTCCCTTGAGAGTTATCTTTTCTGTCCCATAAGCTTTGCTTTCACTTCTTCTCATTGCTCTCTGGTTGCTCCATGGGCTCAGAGCTCCCTGTGCTCCCATCTAGGACTCAGAGGTTACCATACAAGCCTGGCAAAGTGGCCAGCTCTCTTTGGCCCTTAAATCCTCTTTTCTTGGAAGTGGGGTGCATGGAATCATGAACCTGCCTCATGTTACAAATGCCAAGTGCTAGACAAAAATAAGTGCAAACTGGAAGGCCTCGATGAGTGTGGTTTTAAAGAACACAGCTCTTATGTTCTACGTGGTGAACATCAGTAACAAACTGCTGCCCAGGTGGGCTTTGAAGGATGGGCCAGAATTCTCGCTGGGGGTTCTTCTGACTCGAGAAGCCACCCCAGCTCAGTCTTAAGTTCCATAGTGTCGCCAGGACCCCTGTTGGTGTTGCAGCGCACAGCTGCCTGAGATTTCTCCCCTCAGTTATATTAAGCATGCCCCTATGAGGCTCCCTGCACTGCATGTGCTGGCTTGCTTTCCACATCCAGACCAAAAAGTGACCTCACGGCACATTCATAGAGCCCTAGACTGCTGACGTGATTGAGTGATAATTCTTTTTTTTTTTTTTTTTTTGCAGTATGAGGGGGTTGAACCCAAGGACTTGTACACATTTTACAGGTGCTCTGCCACTGAGCTTCACCCCCAGCCTGTTTTTTACTTTTTATTTTGAGACAGGGTCTCACTAACTTACACAGGCTGCCTCTGACCTCGAACTCATGATCCTCCTGCCTCTGCCTCCTGAGTCAGTGGGATGACAGGCGAGCACCACTCTGCCCGGCTTGAGTGATAACTCTTTACATGTGTGGCATGCCCTACAAAGCCCAGACAGGCCCGGGTGACAGAAAAACCACTTCTAGCTGCATTGTGTCTTTGGGGGACTAACTGGCCCTCTTGTTGCCCCTCTGGTTTGTACTTGTGGCATTTCAAGAGTCACACGATCACATCACAAAGGAAAAGATTTTAGCTTCATTATGGCTGAAAGAAATAAATTGTCCTGCCCCTGCCCTGCCCATCAAAACATCCCGAATGAGTTAGAAATAAAACCCTAAACGTTTTCCTATCTGTGAGCTTGGCTCACCTGTTTATTCAGGCTTTTCCTGAAGCTGGAGTGACTGACGTTCCATGAGGTAGAAGGGCCTCACATCTGGGTCAATGCCTTTTAGGGCAACGCCTGTTAGCTCGGACCGTGGACACCGAGGACTATTTTCACCCCAAGGCTTTGTGCAGGTGTATAAGAAGAGGATCCCAGGGAGCGCTTCCAGTTCCCCAGATACCCGGCAGGCCCAGAACCAAACTTGGCGCTCTGTCTGCTTCACTTCTTACACCTGCCCCTGCCCTATCAGCACGGTTCCATTTTGCTTCTAAGCGAATCCAAGCAGAAATGTCCCCCACACCTCCATCATCATCCGGGCATCCTCCAAAAGGCATGGGAGGCCAAGCCCCGAGAACGCCGGGGCACCACACTCCATGGGATGCTCACCCTTGTGACCTGCAGTGGAAGGAATTTTGGGCCTCGTGCCACAGGCTGATGTCAAAAAGTTCAACTAGTATTGAAAACAGGGTGGGGGACTCTGTTCAACAGACAGGAGGAAATAAGAGGTGGGTCTGCTTTTGTGGCCTGATTAAATGGGGAGCTCTAGCTCAGAAAATCCTCCACCCCCACAGGGGCTTCCCCTGGGCCTCAGTGCTCATTTTTCCCCGCTGTTACCCCTGCCCTTTCCCACCATCCGCCTATCTTACATCCAGGACTTAGCCAACAAACTCATACCTTAATGGTCTCTTCTGGACCAAAGCAAACAACAAGAAACATTTCTTGTGAAACAGGATCGGAGGCCCCGGGCCTTAGGCTTTTCTTGGAAGGAGGTGAAGGATGGCGGGGAGCCCTGGGCAGCCCCACCCTGTTCCAGACACCAGTTGCGCAGGCTGACGTCGTTTATCTTCCCAGGATCTTGTGAAGTGGGAGGTATTGTCGTTATCATTTTCTAGGTGAGGAAATGCACTCCCAGGGAAGTTAAATTTATGGATTTTGCTCCTTGCTGCTCTTGAAGGAGAGGAGGTATTTAGAAAGAGGTGGAAAGAAGGCAAAGCGGGAAGAAGCCCAAGCATGCCCCCGCAGGGTTGGACTGGGAGAGCAGCCATACATTTAGGTCAGGGGTTCCTGGAAACCCAAACAGAAGCAACATAGTTTGCAGTTAGAAAAGTGGAGTGACCCACACAGGGAGTGCAAGAGCCAGTATTTGACCCCAAGTTTGTCAGACGCCAAAGCCCACTCATTTATTTATTCACATGGGGGCACATGCCCTGGGGTTTGAATGGAGACTAAGGCCCAAGTCTGAACCAAGATGCTAAGCATGTGTCCTGTCACTCAGAGAAGAGAGCCACTACTGTCTGCTAAGATTTGGCCCAGATACTCTGTGCCAGGCTTATTGCAGGGCAGTAAGATGGAGTCCCATCACTGCTTTCTAGGGGACTGGGAGATAGGGCAGGGGTCTTCCTGGCACTCAGGTGTGTGTGGTGGGGGCTGCCAGCTCACCATGAGGAGGAGGGATGCTGTCCCTTCTTTGCTGCCACCTGTAAGGACTAGGGGCCCATAAGAAAGGAAACCAGGTGGCTGGAGGTTTGTAGAACTGCACAGCCCACAGGCTCACCCTGTGCTGTTACCAAATCCAGCATGCTGAAGGAGCTGCTGGGGAGCCAACCTGGGCCTTCCAAAATAGAAGATGGACATAAAGACTGGCGCCTACACTGGCCTCCAGAGTTCTGAAAACAAAGGCCCACCGGAGTTGTGGATACCAGTAAGACTTCGTGAGATTATGAGGGACAGATCCTGGGAGGAGAGGGCAGGTCCCTATTTAGTTCCCCATAGCCCAGTGAGGGTAGGAGAAACACCCACAAAGCTTGTCTTCCTTTTGGTTCATTCTAAGAGTTACTTGGGCAGATCAAACAAAACCAAAACCTAAAAAAAAATTTAACTTGGAGGCTTTGAAAAAGTTGCTAAAATCTACTAGGTCCTCAATTTGATCATCTATAATATGGGTACAGGACTGACCTCCATCCCCAAGATTTTGTGAGGCTTCCGTTAAACTGGTGTAGTATGTGTGTCTCAAGCCTGCATCATGTGGAACCCCTAGAGCATGATGGTAGAATACGTTTCATGGGACTATTCTTACACCATTTCTTCTCACTTCCTTTGGGTCTATTTTATCCTGAGAACTCTCTAGGCTGTACTGTTCTTATGAATAGTAGTCCTCTTTCCTCGGGTCTATTGCATTAGAATTTTCAGGAGAATTTTGAAAGGAAATTCTCGAGCCCATTGGAGGTGCTTCTGACTCAGGATGCTGAGAGGAGAGGTTTTCTGTAGTCAGAAGAGTTAAAGGCTCCCCAGGTGATTCTGCTCTGTAGTTAAGTGTGAGCATTTCTGCCTCAGGCTGTACTTGAAAATCCTGAGTTTTGTGGCTTTTTGTGTGGTTTGAACCTACCCCTTGTTCAAATCTCTCTCCTCTGGTTCTGTAGAATGTGAGAGATTCCCATGAGCTTCTCACCTTTGCCTGAAAGGTAAATTTATTTCAGAAGGTAGGTGCAGAGAGCCATCATTATTGAATCCCAGATCCCTGAAAGAACAGGACACAGCATAGACTGTCTGTGATGGCAAGAGGGTGAGACTAGTGTTTTTTGTTTGTTTGTTTTTTAGTGGTCAGAATAGTTCTAAACCTCAGAATCCTACTTGAGATATTAGAAAGCATCTGAGAAGCCAGGGCACAGTAGTGAAGGAAAAAGAAGGGGTAGAAAAGGAAGATATTCTCTCTCATTTAGTAAGCATTTGCATCATTAACCATTTCTTTACTTTTCATTTGAAAATAATTTCAGGCTTACCAAAAAATTGTAAAGATACTGCTAAGATTTCCCTGAACTCTCCACTCAGCTTTTTCAAATATTAACCTCTTAGAAACCAGTGAAATAATCAAAAACCAGGAAAATAACATTGATATGAAAGTATTAAGCTACAAATCAGTTTTATAGAATTAAATTCAGATGAGATCCGGGTGCATTCTGGGTGATATGGCCATAGACAATAGAATTAAATTCAAATTTAATTTCAAATTAAATCATTCAAATTTCTCCAGTTGTCCCATGAATGTTCCTTTTCTGGCCCAGGATAAGTTCAGAATCCCATATGACATTTCCTTAGCCTCCTTTACCCTGGAATGGTTTCTCTTCTTTTTCTTTTATGACCAGTGCTTTTGAAGAGTGCTGGCTAGCTGTTTTGTAGGTTAGGTTTGTCTGATGTCTTCTCATGATTAAATTTAGGTTAATCCTTCTTGGCAAGAATATAACTATATTAAGTGCATTTTCTGTTGCTATAACAAAATAGCTGAGGCTGAGTACTTTATAAATATAAGAGGCTTATTTAGCCTGTGGTTTGAGGCTGAAAATCCAAGATTGGGTGGCTTTGTTGATTTGGCCTTTGGTGAAAGACCCCTTGGCTGGGATAAATCATGGCAGATGGCAACATGGCAAGAATGTGTGCGGAGGGAGATTACATGACAGGGCATGAAGCCCTGGAGAGACCAAGGAGGGGCCAGGCTTGTTCTTTTATAACAACCCTTTATCAACAACTAACTAGTGTCTCATGAGAACTACATATATTCTATCTGAGGTTAGTTCCATGAATGACCTAACAACTTCTCATGAGGTTCTCCTTCTTAAAGCTCCCCACAACCCGCACATCACCACACTGAGAACCATACTCTGACACATAAACATAGGGGAAACGAACCACCTCCAAACCACAGCACCTTCTCAGGGAATTGAGGTAGAAAGCACAAGATTAAAAGTTTGCATTTTTTAGAAAACCAACCCAGAAAAGCATACACCTGTTTTGACAATTAAATAATTTTTTAGCATCACCTAGAGGTGAAGCTACTTTCTGATCCTGCTGTCTCTGGCCTGCCCTGTTCTCCTATACCATGGCTTTTTTTTTTTTTTTTTTTTTTTTTTTTTTTTTTTTTTTTTTTTTTTTTTTTTTTTTTTTTGGCTTGTGGTACTTGGGGGTTGAACCCAGGGACTGACACATACTTTGCAAGTGCTCTATCACTACATCCCAGCCCACTTTTTATTGTTTATCTTGAGAAAGGATCTCGCTAAATTACACAGGCTGCCTCTGACCTCGAACTTGTGGTCCTCCTGCCTCTGCCTCCTGAGCCTCTGGGATTACAGGTGTGCACCACTGCACCTCGTTCAACCTGCACCATCTCTTAACTGCAGTGCTCAGTCCTTCCTTCCAATGCCAGCTCAGTGAGCTTGTCCGCCCACTATGGGACAACTCCTCCTAGGATGGCTCAGTACTTTGGGGAAGGTCTGCACAATCTCTCATGAAAACAGGCCAGCAGAGTAATAAAACCATGGCTCCCCCTGGTACTTAAGCACAATTTTCTTTGGGCAGAAAATTGGATCTAATAAAAAGAATTGCATGAGTTGAGGAAACAAAGACATCTATGTCTATGTGCACGAGATTTGCCAGCAACAAAAAACTTTAAACAAATTACAGAAAATATAGTTGCTGAAAGAAGATTAATTCATGTTTCATGGTGGGAGGAGTGAAATACTTCACAACACTACACAGAGACAAGAAGCTGAGTGGAACTGTGAGAATGAGGAACAGGACAGTTTTTGGCTACCCTGTTAGACATCATATCATTTTAGGATGAACTGTGCGGGAGTGACAAGGTTTGGAATGTGCTTATCTTACATGCATCACTCTTTTGCCTTGCTTGGGTCACTCTGGAATAAATGAGCTTTAACACAGAAAAAATATTCAGAGCATCAAAGATGAACTCCAGTTTTATGCTTGTTTGTTCATTTGGCGCTGTTGACTGAGGTGGAGAAGAGAGTAACCAGAGACTTGTTGTTGTTGTTGTTAGGTGCCGTCGAGTCGGGATCTGACTCATAGCGACCCTCATAGGGTTTTCAATGGCTGACTGTTTTGGGACTGCTTTGGGAGTGGATTGCCACGTCCTTCTCCCATTTTTGCGGTGCTGGGAATTGAACTCAGGACCTCAGAGACTGCAGTGCAGCGCTCTACCAACTGAGCTAAATCCCAGCCCAAAGGAAACCTGTATTCTCAGCCTTCAGTGCCAATGATTTTGTTCCTGAAGAAAATCATATTTATTTAATTTAAAAGACTGAAACAAAAGAGAAAAGGAGAAAACACACAGAAAAAAAAGGAAGGGAAAATTCCTGGATCAAACACTTGTAGCATTTTGACATTTTTCCATATCTCTTTTTATCCAAATACCCACATGCAGGTTTGCAAGTGTACGAGGAGATACCACACATGCTGGTTTATGTCTGATTTCTTTTCCATCTTTATCTTCTTCTGTCTAAAAGTGATAAATGACCATTGGAAAAAAACACATTTCAAATCAAATATTTCATCTAAATGTGTGACACAGAATATGAAAATCTCCCCCATGATAACCATTGTAATAATTTGGTGTGTTTTCTACCTGATTTTCTCTATACTGTCTTGGAACCGATCATTTAATGTATCTTAGACCTGATGCCTTTGTAACTGATGTAGGTGGGGTTACTTGGCCTTTTTGGCATTCAAAGCTTTTCCTTAGAATATGGTAGTTCCACATGCTCATTGATCACTTGCCACTTAAGAGTTTGTTTTTTTCTTAACTCATTCACATTTTCAAGGGGCATCTGTTTCAACTGCTTTGACTTCACGACACCATCCTCCATTAACCCACCATGGCCATCTCCCCTCAACCCCTGCACATACTTGCCTCTCCTTAAACCAAGGGCTCCTTCCTTCTTCCTGATCCCTAATGCAGTGTTCACTCTGCCTTCTGGGCTTATTTCTCACACGAGGTCCCACTTCCCCCCAATTTAGATCTTTCCTTCCCTCTCTGGGTGTTGGCTCAGCTGCACTGTGCACCTTCTATGCCTTCAGCTCTTACATTGATCCCTAATGGAAATCTAGTCTCCTAAGGCAGCTATAACAAAGTGACACTCACTGGGTGGCTTGAAACAATAGAAATGTATTGCCTCACAGTTCTAGAGGCTTGATATCCAAGATAAAGATGTCAGGCCTGTGCTCTCTCTGAAGTTTCTAGGGAAAGATCCTTCCTTCCTGTTCTAGCTTCTGGTGGTTGCAGGCAATCCCTGGCCTTCTTGGGTTGTAGAGCCATCCCTCCAATCTCTGCCTCAGTTTTCACATGCCCATCCCCCCAGGGTATCTTTTTCTGCATCTTAAGATGTATGTCTATGTCCAAAGTTTTCTCTTTTTGTATGATACTGGTCATTGAATTAATCCTGTGTAACCTTACTTTAATTTGCCTAATCACATTTATAAAAACCTATTTCTAAGAAAGGTTATGGGCTGGGATTTAGCTCAGTTGGTAGAGCGCTGCTCTGCTGTCTCTGAGGTCCCGAGATTGATTCCCAGCACCACAAAATGGGAGAAAGATGTAGCAACGCACTCCCAAGGCAATCCCGAAACAGTCAGCCATTGAAAACCCTATGAGGGTCACTATGAGTTGGAATCGACTCGAGGGCACCTAACAACAACAACAAGAAAGGTTACATTCTGAGGTTGCAAGTGAACAAGAATTGGGGTGGAGGGCACTATTCAACCCTGAACATTGCTTCAAATTTGTATTACGACTTTCATTTTAGACATTTCTTTGTGGATGATTCACAGGTGTCTTCAGCTCAACATGTCAACAAATAAGTTCATTTTGTCAAGTCCTCTAAGCAGAAGCTATTCCTTCTGAGGGGATTAGTGGAGTCACCTTCCTTCCAGTTACTCAGGCTAGAAATCTTGGCATCATCTTCCCCTTCTTCCCAGAAATCAATGGCTAGGCACTTTGACTCCCATAACAGTCCCTCTGTTTACTGTCACAGACACTGTCTTAGTGCAGAGCTTTGACTCAGTGGCCTGGAGGGGCCAGAAAGATAATGTAGGTATTTGAAGAGGCAGTTTTGACACAGTAGGAAGGGATGGGGACTCTCATATCGACTGAGAAGCTGGTTTCACCTGAAAGTACTCAAATCCAGTTCCATTACCTCTTTCAACACCGTAGGGGGATTCTGGTCTTCTTGCCTCCAACCCAGATACAACCTCTCTTTGCCTCCAGCCTGGATTAAAGCCATAGCTTCCTCGGTGTATTTCCTGGTAGTCCCATCCCATGCATGACCGTAAGAACATCCTAAAATACAAATTGGAATCTGCCATTCCCTCTCAATCATGCAAGGGCTTCCCATTACCAGAATGGTGGCTGGTCTCCAAAATGGAGGCCACACACTAGTCCCTGTGCAAGACGGGGACAGGAAGGAAATTCTGGAACTAAGCATATATGCATAATAACCCTTAACTGGTGTTGTTGGTAGGTGCCATCAACTTGGACCTGACACTTAGAGATTCTATGTACAACAGAACAAAACACTACACAACCCTGTGCCATGCACATGATCTTTTCATGTTTGAGCCCATTGTTGTAGCCATTATGTTTCTTCTAATTTTGAGTCATGCCATATCAGCAAAAGAAGGTCCCCAGGGTTTGACTTCATTCCTGTCATTAAAGTCAACTCTACTTGAGGGGCTGGGATTTAGCTCAGTTGGTAGAGGCCCAAAGCTATGGGACCATGCAATCTTGGATGGAAACTTCAAAATTGTGTGTCAAATACATCTTTTCTTTTTATAAGTTAATTCTCTCAGGTATTGTGTTTGAGTGATGGGAGCTACCTAACACATCCACCCACCTCCTTCAGTAACCTCTTTTCTCCAAGGTAGGGTCCAACCCTGTTTCCCTGAGTCTGCTGGTTCTCAGTCCCCCTAGTGTTGCCCTTTGCTCCTGTTCACAGAATTTCTCACAACTCTCTCTCTCTGTTCAGCTCCTCTCTTGAGCCAGGAGTTCTTGCTCAAGTGTGTGTGTGTGTGTGTGTGTGTGTGTGTGTAGCTGTTGGTTCTGCTCTAGGTGACTATTTTTTATTGTCACTCCCCTTCTTTATTTCAACAGACACTTAGTATCTGTCCTACACATTTTTACAGAATTGATTTGTTATTTAACGGTTCTGAATTTAGTGACCTTTCATATTAGAGCATAGTCTTCATTTCCTGTGCAAAGAATGGGAATGGTAATTGAGAAAATGATAAAATCCAGCAGTTCTGACACCATTTCTTATCTAGAATCTCCCTCCCTCAGTCCCAGAATTGCTTATTAGGAAAGTTTTTACAGTCACTGCACATGGAAAAGAGAAGAGGACACAATATCAGATGAGAAAATGAGATAAAAATGAGAGATTTTCCATTCTGTTTTTTTTTGTTGTTGTTGTTACAAAAGCCTGGTTTTTAAAATCTTTCCTTACTTGTCAATAGCAGTAGTCACTTCCCCTAAGTAAAGAAGGATTTTCTTTTCTTTTTTCAGTTCTCTAAAACTTAGGTTTTATCCATCTAATATTCTTTTCTTGGCAAAGGAAAAACTTTTAAAAAAGTGTGTATGAACAAATGCTGGTGAGGTTGTAGAGAAAAAGGAGACCTCTTAACACTGTTGATGGGACTGTAAAGTTGTTCAGCTACTTTGGAAATCAATATGGAGGTATCGCAGAAAACTAAAAATAGAACTGCAATACGACCCAGCTATGCCACTATTGAGAATATACACAAAGGGAGACAAGTCATCATACCACAGAGACACCTGCATCTCTATATTCAATGCAGCACTTTTCACAATAGCAGGGATATGGAACCAACCAAGGTGCCCATCAACAGAAGAATGTATTCAAAAATTATGGTACATATACACAATGGAATACTACTCAGCAATAAAAAAATGAAATAATGTCATTTGCAGCAAAATGTATGGAACTGGAGAACATCATCTTAAGCAAACAAACATAGGCTCAAAAAGAGAAATACCATATGTTCTCCCTCATATGTGGGAGATGAATCATACTTAAAGGAAAAAAAATCCTATATATAAACTGATATATAAAAATGTACAATTAAACTTAACAAAAAAGGGATAGTATAAAGAGTAGAAAGGAGGAGGGAGGGAACTAGCAGAGGGAAGTGAAGACTGGGGAAGATGGGATGGGGAGGAGGGTCAATGTGGAGGGATGAATGGGGAGAGGATGATTTCAATGCAAATTCAGTGCAACTTCATGAGTATAATGGAAAAATAGGGAAATATAACCCAAATAAGCATGTGAGTTTTACTATATATTAGCCATAAATCTCCATAAGCTTTGTGGGTTGATGAAAGTGTTGCCAGAATTGATGTAAAGGATGCATAATGGAAAAAGCCAATGCTGTATTACTCTGTACTCCATCATCATTTACTAATAAAGGGAAAAAAGTGTGTATGAACAAATTGTAAGTGTTAAATGCAAAAGAAATTAGCTTTTATAGTCAATATCACTTCCACTCATAATTACCTCCAAAGTGTTACTGAGGTGAATGGTATTTGACAAGAAGCTGCCTATTTTATGGCTTTCTTATTTCTTTGCTTCATTAGTTCTTAGAACTGCCTAGAATGAACTTCACTGTTTATAAAGAAACAGACAAAAAAGTAATTTTCAGCCATATCTCTGTTATAGTATATTCATGCAAGTATAGGGATATATGTGTGTATCATACTAAAAATATTATCTTAATATCCAGTTTTGGCTAAGTGATGGGCAAAGTAGACTCTTGACTCCTATTGCTAGGAGTTTGAATTGGTCTAACTTTTCAGAAAGAGTTTGACAGATACATCAAACACTCAAAAGCTGTGTGTATCCTTTGATATAACAATTCCATTTCTTAAAAATGTATTCTGAAGATATAGTTTTGGAGAGAGATTTAGCCACAAGGATGTTCATTGCAGCATTGTTTATAAGAGTGTTGAAAATTTGGAAATGACTTACATGACCAATAATAGGAAATTGGTAAAATAAATGATTGTTTTCTCTACCATGGAATATTTAGTGACCAGTACAAATTGCATGGTAGAAGAATTTTTAATGATGCAATACATTACTAAGTGAATCAAATAGGCTATAAACAGTGTTCAGCTTGACTGCAATTTGTTATAAAAAGTGCAAGTGTATACAACTCTGTTTCTCCAGCTTCCTCTAGCTGCAAGAGGCTACCCTTGTTTTTAATATTCAAGTCCCAGGGCTCTAGCTCCTGTCTAATATAACTATGAAACATTATTACTTCTAGGAGATTGCCCTCCCCTGTCTCTCATCACCTTAGCCTGGTGTTTCATTCCTTTTCATGCCACCTCTTGTCTTGGGAAGCCAACTTCTCCAGGCTAATATCTTTCTCCTCATGAAGGTTTGCAGAAACATAAACAATTGGTTCCCTTAATTCCCCAAGCAAAGGTAAGATTGAGCTGTGCTGCTTAGTTCTACTTTCCTGAGTGTTTGGGTATAATGTATGGGAATTGCAAACCCAAGAGAGGAGGATTTACAGTTGTATACTAAACATGTTTGCTCCCAGAAACCTTAAGCTTGGGTTGGTCTCACCCTCTGTGTCATCGATTGGCTATTTCTTTGCTTTTTCTTCAGATCATCACCATCTTGCAAGGACGAATGTGACCTCCTTGCAAGAGTGCCTTTAAACTTATCTCCCCTCCCAAGAGCCCTTTCCACCAATGCTTTTGAGATCCTAAAAAGGGAAAAACAGCTTTCTTAAAAGGAATCATAATTTGTAGAAATTAATTCCACCTACACTGAGGATAATAACATTTACATTATAGTGCACAGCGACTGAACCTACTGTCTGAAACTTTCTCATTTCAGAAGGGGCTTTTTTGTTTGGATGACCAAAGGGCCCTGAAAGATATCCTTCCCTGAACAAAGGGACAATTTGACCTAAAAAGAAATCCCAGCTATCATTCTGGAATGAAAAACTGCTTGTAACAACACCACCACCACCACCAACAACAAAAGGAATATTGTACCTTCATCCTATGCCTTTGTGTTATACTGATTGTGTTAACAAACAATAACAGAAGAAATTCAGTGTCAGCTAGAACACTTTTTCTACATATATGTGGGTGTAGAAAAACCTCTATTTCACAGGCTTTGTGGGCCAGGAGTGTTGGTGTGGCTCAGTTAGGTGTTAGATGGGTTGGGGTCTCTTGCAAGGCTGTGGTCGGGTGTTAGCTGTGTCTTAGCGACCCCAAGACTCAGCCGAGGAAGGATGTGCTTTCAGGATTATTTATGTGGCGGTTAAAATGGCTTAGCTGCTGGGTTTTGGCAATTGATAAGAGATACTAGTTCTTTGCTATGTGGGTCTTTCCCAACATGGGGTGTGTGTGTGTGTGTGTGTGTGTGTGTGTGTGTGTGTGTGTGTGTGTGTGTTGCAGCTTACTGTGTTGGAAGTCCTGAAGGTCCACTCCCAAGTCTGATTACTGGCTAGGACTCACAAACTCAACAAGTAATCATATTCATGCCCAAGATTCAAAACTGTGGAAAGATAAAACAAAGTCAGCAAAAGTACATGTCAGGAAAAGGTACGTGAGATGAAAACCAGTTTCAGAGAAGTGTCCAAGAATCCTCGCCCAGTGCAGTCACACAGGACAGACTTCCTTCCCCAACAGTGAGTTGGAGCCTGAGTGAAATGTGGTTTCCCAGCAGCCTCACTAACCACTTAGTTCCCAGGTTTTTTCCCCAGTCAGGTCATATAGTTACCCTATGTGTTTGTTGTTGTTAGGTGCCATTGAATTGGGTCTGACTCATAGCAACTCTCATAGGGTATCCAATGGCTGATTGGTTCAGGATTGTTTCAGGAGTGGATTGCCACATCCTTCTCCCATTTTTTGGGGGTGCTGAGGATTGGAACCTGGATCCTCAGAAAGTGTGGAGTTAAACCCCAACTGAGCTATATAAACCCTAGCCCTTTACTCTATGTGTAGTACATACCAGAATTCCAGAATTCCAGAAGGAAGGCTGGTGTTCACTGTTACTGTATAGTGTGCAAAAACAGTTTAGGCTCCGGGAACCCTTCTTATCAGGCAATGGTGGGGAAACTTTGTTCATAAGTGCAAGTTCCCAGAAGCCAGATAAGGGCCCAACTCATTCACAGGACTTTCTAAGCATAGCAGTCTTGGGCTTGCTATGTCAACTCTTTTTTAAACACCGATTCTTGGAAGTGTCATCCATGGTTTGTTTTGTGTTCTATTCATTAGACATGAGCCAGTAGGGCCAACCTATAGCAAGGGGAGGAAATTGCCCAAAGACATGAATACCAGGAGAGAAACATCACTGGGGCTGTTGTAACAGACTGTGTACTATGTGGGGTGATTTTATTTTTTCTTATCTATATTTTCTATTTTTCTCTCTACTGACATATAGGACTCTCATAATAAGAAAAGCTATTAACAAACCATGATTAATTACATATACAGCTTTGGTGGAAGAAAATTGGGATTTCTACTTTCAAAGCTGTGGATTTTTATAGCATAATAAGTCTTGTCCGTGTGGGAGGTGGTGGTTAGCCATGAGGAAATGTTAGCATGTTTCTAGTTATAACAATCAGTGCTGGGCTAAAAAACAGTTTAGCAGCTATAGGGAGCTTAAGTAGACAATAATTTTTTGTGTGTGAACTGGCAGGATGTGGAGGCTAGGGCAAACCCTCCAGTCTCTAGGAAGCTTCAGACCAAAGGCGATGTTATTATGCCTTGAAATGTTTGGCCCAGAAACTCTGCAGGTCATTGCTAAAGGAGCGTGTGCATATGGGGACAGCTCTGGGGCAGCATGATGGTGTGTGGAGGAAGGGACTTCTCTCCTTGGTTGGGGCCATGGAGGGAAGAGATGAGATTTGGAAAGATCAACCCAGGACTTCAGAGAGAAAGGGAACTTGGTCTGGGAGGGGAAGATGAATCTATCAGGAGAATGGGGACTTGCTGCCAGCTGGTCCATTCCTTGGTTGGAAAGAGACCCACTAATCTCAGGGGCAGGCCATGGTGTGGGGATGCAGGGGCTTCTGCCATTAGGCTTTGGGAACAGAGGGCAGGAGAGAAGAATGTTTTCAAGTCCATTCAGAAGGTCTTCTCCAACATGTGTAGTCCCCCACCTCTGTACTTTCTCATTAACAGCCACTAAAACCTAAGATGCTTTTGTTATATGTTGGTTTTTTTGTCTGTTTTCCTCCACCATAATGTAAGTTCTGTGAGGGCAGGGATTGTGTCTGTTTTGTCTGGCCTATAAAAAGAACTCAATAAATGTAAAATTGAATTTAAAAACACATTACACCAACACTTCACATTCATTATCTTGCTTCCATTGCTCATTGGTATTTAAATAAAATTGAGTATGTTTGCATTTTGACTTAGCAGATTTCATCTGTAGAACTCCATGACCTTTAAAACAGATTTGTCACTATTGCGCTAAGAAGTCAGACACAAAGGCCATGTATTATATGATACCACTTATATGAAGTATCCAGAATTGGCACATCCATAGAGATAGATTAGTGCTTATCAAGGGCTGCAGGGAGGAGAAAATAGGAAGTGACTACTAATGGATATGAGGGGTTTTTTGGAGGGGGCAATGAAAATGTTCTGGAACTAGATAGTGGTGATGATTATACAACTCTGTAGAAATACTATGTTGTTCTTACTTGTTGCAAGGTTTTCTTGGCTGACATCCCTACTACAAAAGACAGAGTAACAAGAGAAAAACAAACAATTTATTTAACCAAAGTTTTATATGACACAGAAAACTTTGGAAATGAAAACCAAAGGGGCCAAGGATATTTCTATTTTTTTGCTTAAGTTTGAAGAAGAATAGACAGTGGTGTAGATGTGTGATTGGACAAAGCAAGTGTGATCTCATGGTCATAAACTGGGTCATAAACATGGTTGAGATTCCTCTTGGTGTCTCTGTTGTTCCTTCCTTTCTTTTGGATCCAGAGCAGGAGACCCATCATGTGAGGGTCTTAAGACCTGCTTTCAGGGGAGGCAGGTCAGAGAATTCTTTCGTGGCCAGCTCTCACACAGAACGGCAGGAGAAGGTGTGAGGATGACCTTCTTGTTTCTGTAGTTTTCTGTTTCCAAGGTGCCATATTTTTGGATAGCATGTCCTGAGCCCTGACACCACCAAATCATATACTTGAAAGGGCGATTTATTCTGTAAGGGAGGCAGGGCTAAGGATCAAACCCAGAGGCTCATGCATTCTAGGCACATGTTTTACCACTGAGTTATACTCTAGCCCTATTTGATGTGAATTATATCTCAATAGCCTGCAGCAGTAGCCCTGTGTCATCCCATCCCATCAGATCTCGGAAGCTAAGCAGGGTCAGGCCTGGTTAGTACCTGGATGGGAGACTGCCTGGGAACACCAGGTGCTGTAGGCTTGGGAGAAGGACTTGGCAACCCCCTCCCAAAAATCAATCTGCCATTGAAAACCCTATGAACAGCAGAGAAGCACTGACAATAGTGTTTCCCCTGTTGTACAGAGGGTCGCTATGAGTCGGATACCGACTCGACGGCACCTAACAACAACAACAAATATCTCAATAAGGCTGTTATTTTAAAAAATACAAATTTGTTATTAATCCTTCATAAAGTAGGGGTGGATGGCTCTTTATTGCAGTTTCACAGGTAAAAACAGGGCTTGCATTGGCCATGAGGTGTGATGGAATCAGATACACTCAGATTTCTCTCCAGACTCCTTATCACCATATGACCTTAGATAAGTTACCGTTCTGACCTCCTGGGGTCTTCTTACCATCCTTTGAAAAATGAATATACTGATACCTAAGACAGGGCTATGTGGAAGCTCAAGGGTACTAGCCCATGTATAATACTTAACCACCATGCCTGACAGGCTGACAATGAGCTTAGTCCTCTTTGTTTCCTTCTCCTACTCTAGAAGACCTGAAAGTTACCCAGGCCAGTGGCAAAGCAGTGTTAAAATCCAATTACTAAGTTAGGACTCATTTCTCAATATCCAAACTAATGTACCATCCCGTTAAGCTCATTTTTCTTCAGCTATTTTACACTTTTGTGTCTATTATTTGCCATGGAAACTCATTGTCACTTGGTCTTCCTTTTCATGAAATCCAGAACGAAGCTCTTTAACAGTCACTGAGTGTACCCAACAGAGCCTGTCACTGCTTTGGAAATTGCTGCTACATCCCTGTCAAAACAGCCAGCTAGAATCTATTCATTGCTTTCTATTTGCCAGGCTGTTCTGTAGTCTTCCTTTCACAGCAATGTCCTAGTAAATGTTTAACAATCAATTTTCTGGTACATAAAAAAAAAAAAGCCTTTATTTGTAGGCTATGCCAATTTCTGTGGTGTAAATACTTTCACCATGACTGATTTCAAGCTAACTATGTGATATCATTGAACAAGGAGTTGGGAAAAGATGTGCATAATCAGTTCTCTCAAGATATGGGCCCCAGCATATCATTCCCTTTGTGGGATAATAAACCATGACTGCATAGCAGAGCTTGTAGGCACTTTCCAGACACAACTGCTTAGAAAGAAGGGGTTTCCTCATGGGAATTTTCACAGCATGACACCTCTGCCTCTGGAGAACTCAGTACAAAATTATAAACTCTATGCTAGAGTTGAGAATCTGCACAGAGTTTTATTAGAAACTGAGAAAGAGCCCAAACTAAGCTGGGTGCTGTGGCTCATGGTTGTAACCCCGGCTACTTGAGAAACTGAGGCAGGATGATCCCAAGTTTGAGGCCAGAGTCAGCCTGTGCAAGTTAGCCAGATTCTGTCTCAAAATAAAAAATAAAATAGGGTTTGGGAGTGCAGCCCAGTGGTGGACGTTTTGCCTAGCATTCACAAAGATTTGGGCTCAACTCCCAGTACAGCAATACATAAATAAATAGCCCAAACTAAGCATGTCTTAGAGATATGTTTTTTGGACCATGTATGAAGTTGTAGTGGAGATAGTACATTCAGGTCATTCAGAAGGTATCAGACATTACTTGTAGCATGGAGGAATTGGAGTTCCTGTGAGTGTATGTATAGTTGACAAGGTCAGTATCATGTAACTGGTGTCTAAGGATTGCAGGATGCATTCTAAGGAAGAAGGCAAAAGTGTTTGGTACATTGGCAGCCTAACAAACATAAGCTGTGTAAACCCAACTTAATGAAGTCCCAACCCCAGGTTGGGCTTTCTCATCTCCTTTTAGGTGGCAGATTACAGATGAGATACATTTCTGGAAGCAAAAGCAAATATTGATCAGGGCAATTATGGAACTAATCTTGAACACCTGGGCTGTTAAGAGATTACAGGGGTGGAGGGAGCTGTGGCTTGCCAGGAGAATAATGATTGTATGAACATTCTTCTAGTTTAAGGCAGTGAATTGGTAAGAGCAACCTAGCTGCTATACCAAATAAACTCCAGTGGCTTCATACAGTGTATTTCTTTCTCCCATAACAGTCAAGTGCAGGGGTTTCTTCTCTTTGGCTGAAAATGGAGTAGCTCTACTTCAAGTAGTCATTCAAGGACCCAGGATGACAGACTCTGCTATCTTCAACATGTGGCTTCCAACTTTTTCTTGTCATTAATACCCATCCAAAAAATAGAGGAAGAGAAGTGAGTAGAGAAGGCTTTTTTTGGAGTGAGGGGTGGTGATACTGGGGTAGGGTATTGAACCTAGGGCTTTATGCATGCTTTGCACGTGCTCTACCACTGAGCTATTCCCCTGGTCCATTTTTTACATTTTATTTTGAGACAGGGTCTCACTAAGTTGCACAAGTTGGCTCTAGCCTCCAATTTGGGGTCCTCCTGCCTTTTCCTCTCAAGTCACTGGGGATTATAGCCACAATTTCTGGCTTGGCATGTCTCCTTTTTAAACACATCCATTCTATTCTCCTTCCTTTGGGGGCCATCTTTGGGGTAAGGAGAGCAATTCTTGAACTGAGTGAGCATTCATTGATGACCTTCTGTCTTTATAATAAGTTCTATGACTCTGAGATTATTGAGTAGTCCCTGGCTACTCTCGGAATTACTGCTTCCTGAGACTACTTGTACATGATGAAGAGGAGAAAAATCTTTGTTAGGCAGAAAGCTTGGTGTGCCATAGCAAGGAGCAATTTTGTGGTCACAATGGTGCTCCCAAGTGTTTTCTTTTGTTAAGTATTTCTACTTTAGTATTAAGTGTTTCTACTTAAATAAGTTGGGCAAGTTAGCATTTGATCTCATCTGTTTCCTTTCAAGGGGAATTTTCTGTTAGTCAATAAAGTATGTCCCTGTGTTAAGGTGGTAGGGTACCACACATGGCCTTGGGCCTCTCCTTCCCCAGTAGGACAATTCTCAAGGGCATGGCCTTTCAGCAATGGGGAAGCTAGCCCCTGAGGCCTCCTGCCCTCCCTTCCATAATAACTTCTCTGATTCTTATTCCTGAGAATCTTGTTAAATCCATTAATTTTCTAATTCACTGCCCTGGGGATTTTAGTTGAAGCCAGTGTGAGTCACAGTTAAGATCTCCAGCAATTATTGGGGCAAATAAAGTACACTCTCTCCAATCCCAATTCTTGGTAACAATTCAAACCTCATCCACTTCTTTTCATGCCCAGAAATTTCTGGAAGATTTACTTCTGAGATTCAAGCTTGGAAGACAATGCACAGTAGATGAATATGTTAGAAGCTGACTTTTGGGCCATTGGGAACATCTGTGCCTCATTGCTTTGCACATGTAGTGGGACCATGACCCACATTTGCTCTCATCATACAGAAAAGCAGCTACTTTAGCACATGGTCATCAGCAAAGGCTTCAGGCAAGGATGTAGTGCTAATGGTAATAGATGGGGAGGAGAAGGATCATGGCCATTGCTGATCTCCCAGGCATCATGCAGCAAAGCATGAGTCTTCAGCTGTCCACAAGATGGTCAACAGCTCTGTGTTCAATAAAGATTAGAAACTTCACAGAGTTCTTTTGATGGTGTTCCAAAAGCCATGTGGAAAGCTTTAATATTTGTGCCTCAAGACAGTCTTTCAGGCTTACCAAAAAGGATCGTGGATTAGTGTTTCCAGCCATTTCCAGGCAGTTCAGTCAATGAGGGCTAAAAACATTGAACGTTCATGTATTGAAAATCCACTCTCCATGACTCACTCTCTATTGCCTTTCTGTGACTGTTTTCCTTTCATTATTGTCTTCAATATTTCGCATTTGTGAACGTAGTGGGAGAGTGTGACCTTCAGATTAACCAGATCTCAGACATTGGGACTTTGTAGAGTTAGACTGACCAGAGGGGGCTAAATGATGGAATGACGATGTCCCTTAGAGATGGTTTCCTACTACATGGTTCAGGTAAGAAATGGATGGCTTCTACAGAGTCTAGAAAGTGTGAATTTACCTACAATGACCCAAGAAACTGGATCCTATGGTATCTTTACCAACCAAATGTAATTTCTTCCCCAGTTAGAATCATGAAAATCCATATTCGAGCTGGGCACCATGCCTGTATGCCTGTAATCCCAAAGGTTGAAGCAAGAGAATTTCAAGTTTGAAGCCAGAGGCAGCCTGCATACCTTAGGAAGACCCTATCTCAAAATAAAAAATAAAAAGGGTACTGGGAGTGCAGTGCAGTGGTAGAGCACTTGCCTGGCATGCATGAGGCCCTGAGTTCAAGCTCCCAGTATCCTCCCAATCTGGATTCTTATTCAGATAAACAATATCAAAATATTCAATCTCTGAGTGACAATTACTCTTCCTTTTAGTATTTCCTTTGTTAGAAAAGTTGAATGTGAAAAAGCCTAGATCTTGCCTAGGTATGGCAAATAGATATAATTTCACATGTGGATTCCAGTAGATTTGATCTTATTTGTCTATGCCTATGTAAAGAATAGTGTGGAGAAAAATTCTGATACTGCATCTACCTTTGGTATGAAAAACTATCACAATTGATCAGTGTTGTCTGTCGTGGGTGCAGGAGTTAGGAGCAACCACACATTTACTACAACTGCTCATTCTTTAACCACCAAATGCTGAATGCCCACTGCTGCTCTAGTGTAGGGCTCAGTTTTAGTTGCCAAGGCTCTAGTCTAGGTATAAGAGATGATTCCAAGAGATGATTTTATTTGCTATTCCTGATGGCTCCATCAATTTACACATCTACATAGAATAAATGATTCATTTGGGACCATAAAATGAGTTACTAAGAGAATCAAGCAGAACACAGAACTCTTGTTGTCTTCCTAGTTGTCTTTTACCTAGGGAAGCAGTTTATAAAAAGTTTTTATTCTCAAGCTGTAGTACAGAAAGGGCTGGGGTTTAGCTCAGTTGATAGTGTGCTGTTCTGTACACTCTGAGGCCCTGGGTTCAATCCCCACCACTGCAAAAACAGGAGAATGGCCCGGAAGCCCACTCTGGAAACAATCTGACATTGAAAACCCTATGAATAGCAGAGGAGCACTGACACAGTGCGGATGTGGCACAGTGTCGGGGAGTGTTTCATTCTGTTGTATATAAGGTTGCGATGAGTCAGACCCAACTTGATATTACCTCACAGCAACAACAGAAACATACTTATAGAAAACCCATTCCCATTTTTTAAAGAGCGAATCCCAACACAGGCTATAGCCCAGGAGTGAGGAAACTTTCCCTTTTTCTTGGTGCTGTCTATAGACAATCACCTGCCATTTTAAAGAATGCAATGGAGGCAGCGATGCTTGTGGAAAATTCCTTTTTGTTGGCAAAGATTAATGTGGCATTTAGTTGAAGCAGGATATTATCCAAAGACCCTGTAGTGGTTACAGGGTGCCTAAGAGGGGTGGGAGCTCTCTGCATCAAGGTATCAAATGGTAGTTGGGTGAGTTTTTCCATGGCTGAATTCCAGGAAAATTTTCCCTGATAATGGTTCTGTTGTTTAAGGTAAGCCCATTCTGCCCAAGGTTTTTGAAAGTAGACATGTCTGGATGGGTGGGTGGAGAGGCCCCTGGCAGGAATCTTTCACTTCAGGATCTAGTTCATCCCAGCAGTTGCTGAGCTCACTTACTCCACAGGCACATGGGGGAAGGGTGTGTGTCCCTCTGCTGGGCTTTGAATCTGAACTTCAAAGCACTGCAAAGCAGGCTACTCTATCTCTTTTCCTGCTTGGTCTCCATGGAAAACTAGTGAGATCTGACCTCCTCCCACTGTCCAAATTCTCTACTGAGAGTTATGTTGGCCCTGGATTAGGATTTCAGGGATGACAGAACTCAGGCTTCTAGTGGGGAAGGCTTTGTTTTATGTCCAGGAAACTTTCTTTCAAAGAAATCAGAGAAAGGTTGATTTGTGTAACCATGCCAATGTAAGGATTGTTGAGAGAATTTCTAGGAAGTTAAGAAAAATGTGAAATAAATGTTCTACAATGCCTCATCCCATGGGACATGGCTCCAAGAAGCTCATTACCTGTCATTAGATGCAATAGGAATATGGGGGCCCACCAGAGATCTCTTTGGCTCACCTTGAATATCACCCATAGACAGCTCCACACAGGCTCAGTGGCTTCCTGGGCTCTCTGCCTGGGAACATTCTCTGGCTCTTCCTGGGAACAGACTTAAAGGGCTGGGAAGTTACCCCAGGAGCAATGCTTAGCCAATATGGAACAGGAGTGGGTGGGTAAACCTTGGAGCTTCCTCCACCTGAAGTGATCTGTTCTAAGATGTGCTCTACCTGATCTCTAAGACAGTCCTGGTGGGACTGAGCCCCAGCTATCTGCAGCAGCAAATTTCTTATTTATGCCTCTCTGTTGGCTTGCCTCCCTTACCTATTATGTTAGTTAGCTTTCCTTTACTATAACAAAATACCTGAGATAATTGATTTATAAAGAGAAAAAGGTGATTTTGGCTCCTGGTTTTGGAGGTTTCAGTCTATGTTCAACTGGTCCTGTTTGGGGGCTATGATGGGGCAGCACATCATGGTAGACATGTGTTGGAACTATCATGGCCAGTAAGCAAAGAGAAAGTGAGAGAAGAGGGAGCAGGAGCTGGGGACTCACAATCCCTTTTGAGAGCCTGCTTCCAATGATCTAAGGACCTCCCATTGTGACTCACATTTGAAAGTTTCCACCATATCCCAATAGCCTGTCCCCATTGGGGGACACTCAAGATCCAAATTATATCACTTATCTCAATTTCCAGCTCAGTTGTTGTGATGGTTAATATTGTCAACTTGATTGGATTCAGAAATGCCTAGAAGATTAGTAAATAATAAAAGAGATTACTAAAGCACACTGTTGTTAGGTTGTTAGGTGCTGTCTAGGAGATGAGTAAAGTGAATGTCTAGGTGCATCTGTGAGGATGTTTCCACAGAGAATTAACTAAGGGGGAGACTTGCCCTGAATGTGTGTGGCATCATCCCAAAGGCTGGAGGCCCAGATGGAATAACGGGGAGGAGGAGGAGGAAGCTGGCTAGCCTGGGCGTTTCCTCCGTTCTCTCCTTCCTGGCTGCCAGACAGTGACCAGCCTCCTCTACTACATTCTCCCAGCCACCATATTCTACCTCATCTCAGACCCAAAGCAATAGGACCTGAAACTGTGCACCAAAATAAATCTTTCCTTCCTTTAAGTTGTTCAGGGATTTGTCATGGTGATATAACACTGACTAACACAGTTACTGAGCATTCTGGTCACCTCCAAATAAACATCTGCAACTAAACCTGGCCTTAACACTATGATGTGAAAAAAGTAAGAATCAGAACTTGATGGAGACGTCAGATTCACCCAGGGAAATTTTACAGTTGCTGGGCACAGCATGTGCCTCGGCAGGAATAAAGGGCGAGAGTCAGTCACCAGAAGGGGTCACTGGAAGAAGCCCCCTACTCTTCACTGAAACAGCAGGTGGTGTCTGTGGGACAGAGTTCAAGATCATGTGCTCCATCTTGGTTAAGGGCAGCCCGCTAATCTGGGAGGGTGAGGACCTGGCAGTGGCCCCTGAGGTGGGGTGGATTGTGGGTAGAGGGAGGGTATGCTTGAGGATCTGTGGTCTGGAGGGTCCTTATGAAAAATCAGCAGCTCCATTTCCTTTGGGAAATCAGACAAACCATTTCTTCTTGTTGTTGTTAGGTGCTATCGAGTCATTTCCGACTCATAGCGACCCTCATAGGGTTTTCAATGGGTGATTGTTTCAGATTGCATTGGGAGTGGACAGCCACGTCCTTCTCCCATTTTTGTGGTGCTGGGAATTGAACACAGGACCTCAGAGACTGCAGAGCCGTGCTCTACCAACTGAGCTAAATCCAACTCCCAAACCATCTCTCAGGAATGCCAAATTCCAAGGCACAGAGGTTTCTTCATTTGCCTGGTGCGCCTATATCAACAGCATCTTAGGCTTGAGCCCACACTGGACTGTGGTCTCAGCCAAAGCAGACTGACCTTTCTCTTATTCCTGAGGTTGAATAATGTCACTTGCCAGACTTGTCTGTCATATTGTTAGGCGAGGCAGGAACTGTGCTTGTCCCTCCTTCTTGTCCTGGTCGGAGTGCTAAGCTATTGTCTGCACACCATCATTTTGACCTTTGGCTCCTGCATCTTGCTAACAAGTACAGGGTCAGGCTCAGTCCTGTGATGTTGGCAGTGACAGGAGGAGAAAGAAAGGACGGTGGTGGGGGTGGGTAGGGAGAGAAGAACCTTTTTGGAAAGAGCAGCTTTTATTTGAGAAAAGAGGTTTTGCTCTTTTGGCCTGACTTCATCAGCCTTTCTATGCATTTCTTCCTTTTTCCCTGAGGTCCTTCCTTCCCCACACCCTGGAATCCTCCTCACCCTAAGCGGGAAACCAGCGAGTGAGTGAGGTGACCAGGTGCTTTGATAATGGTAATGGCTAATATTTGTTGACCTCCCACTCTGTACCAGCTACTTGCCAAGAACTGTATAAGGACTATCTTGTCTAATCCTCTCAATAATCACAAGAATGAGACATAATTATTTCTATTTTTAAGATAAGAAACTGAGGCAGAGAGGCTAAGTCACCTTCCCAAGATCACACAACAAGTAAGGAATGGGACCACTATGTTTTCACCAAATATTTATTCAGCACCTACTATGTGCCAGGCACTTAAGCTAGGTGAACAAGATAGGTTCTCCCCCTAGCAGGTAAAGTAAAAATTCAAAAAGCAAACCCATAGGCAATCCCCCAGCTAGTGATGAGCACCATGCAGATGACTAAATTGACTGAAGAGATGGAGCCCTGGAGGGCTACTTTAACCCAGGGCTCTGGACGTAGTCAACATTTAAGTTGCAATCTTAAGGACAAGGAGCCAGCCTCCGAAGATGATGGAGAAGAAAATTTCTGCCAATAGCCAGTGCAGTCAAAGCAAGAACAGAAAAGAGAGGGAAAGAGATGCTTTGAGAAGAGCGTGAAACAGGAGGGTCCCTTCCAGAATCATCAACTAATATGCTTCATTTCATCAGGGTCTTTCTAAACTCAGAGGGGCCTAGTGGCTCCCTGTAGCACTTAAGGACACAAGAGGCCCTCCCACTTTGTAAGGTCAGCCTCATGGATAGGGCTTGTGGTTAACAATGTGACCAGTACCAGGCTCCCCGGGTGGGAGCCGGTGCACACCCCGCCTGCTCCCTGGTGGGCACTCTGACCTCATCCAGGAAGCCAGCAGTTGGGCAGGGTGGGAGCCACCTTCACGCAACAGGCTTGCCCCACATCCATGCCTGGGAGGACAGGGCCCATGCAGCTCTGGGCTTGGTGCCAGCGCCTCTCCCTCCCATTGAAAAACAGTGGGATTGATTGCAGAGATGTTTTGCAGAGGAAACAAGGGGGAGGATGTGACGTGGGCAGTGATTACAGCTGACAGCATTTCAGGCCCAGGCTAGTTCCAGTCGCAAAGATTTGAACTCCTCTCTATGTGTTTCCAGGAAACCTCGGGGTGTGAAACTGTAGTGCCAGATGTTCTAGTCAAAGGAAAACCTCCTAGGACAAATAATAACAATAACAGAAGGGCAAATTAATCCTGTAGGTAGGAGAGGGAGAGGGAGAGAGAGGAGGAGAGAGGGACGGGGTCTGGGAGTGTGGGAAGAGAGACGGGGGAGGGGGGAAGAGAAAGAGAGAGTGAGGAGAGAGCAAGAGTGTGCATGACAGAGCTGAGACTGTAAGTAACAGGCACATCTGGGTGGTTCTGGATGGATTCCATATGCTGCATGCCTTGTTTCTTTTCATCCCTGAACCCTTCTCCTTGCTGTGATTTATAGGACAAACCCCTCTGAACTGCCAAGGTACCGGTCATGAGAGGGGATTTGCAGCCACCCACAAGTACCACATTTCACACAGTAAGGAAGCTGCTCCCAATGGCCTGTGTGGACCACAGAGCCAAGGCAGAGCTCACTGCTGACTGTGAGCTGTAGTTCTGAAGGTGGGGATGTGTAGCACATTAACTTAACAACATCCCAGTGTGCTTGCATGGAACAGCTGTCCCACAAGAGTCAGAGAGAGGTGTGGAGTTGCTTTGAAGAGCAAATGTCTGAGAAAAAAAGAGAGGCACGTGGGGTAAGGGGTGGGAAATGGGTTGTGAAGAGCTAAAAGCTGAACATTATCTACTTTGGCTACTTGAAAAGCAGGCCCACAGGTTTGTCATGTTTATACCACTCTGCTTAGTAAGCCTGGATTTTCCTTTATGCTTAAGTCATAATATGTCCCGATGAAAACACTGTGATCTGGACAAGGGTTAGAATTTCAGTGGGATGCACTCTCTTAGGCTCCATGTGTTTGGTGATGGGAAGGACAGTGAAGATATTGTGAATGTGCACAGGACCAGGTGGAGCCTCCAGGTACAGTGGCGCAGGTTGCGCTCTTCACAAAGATGTCTGGCTAAGGGAGTAGAAGTGTGGACTGAAACTTAGTCTGCTCTATTGGCAAAGCTGTTTGCTCAGATGTAGGTGTCAGCCCAAGGAAGGGACACATTTTAGAAGTTGGCTCTTCTAGCAGGATTGTTGTTGTTGTTGTTAGGTGTCATTGAGTAGGTGTCTGACTCTTAGTAACCCTATGTGCAACAGGTGAGACACTATTGTCAGTGCTTCTCTGCTATTCATAGGGTTTTCAATGGCTGATTGTTTTTTGGGAGTGGGTTGCTGGGTCCTTCTCCCAAGCCTACAGCACCTGGTGTTCCCAGGTGGTCTCCCATCCAAGTACTAACCAGGCCCGACCCTGCTTAGCTTCCGAGATCTGACGGGATTGGATGCCACAGTAGTACAGCTGCAGGCTTTAGCAGGATTCTTGTCTCTAATTCCCACAAAGATTACATTATATGAGTCCTTGAGGTCAAGGAAAATGCTTTTCATACCTCTCTTCTATACTTCACTGCCCACTTTTTTTTCCTTAACATGCTTCCCCAAATGCCCCATGGGGTGTTAATAAGTGAAATTCAAAACAAAGGTTCAGTGGTAAAATAAGTTTGGAAAATGCTGGGGCCACCACAAAAAGATTCCTTTTAATTTAGGTTTTCTCAGAACATTGAATATATGACCCACATTATGAATCTCCCAGAGGTAGTTGTGGTGATTTATAGTGGTAGTTGCTGCTGTGGTGGTTTGAATGATGGTTTCCCCTCCAGAATTCATATTGAAAATTGGTTCCCAAATGCAGCAAACAGTATGAAGAGGTGTGACTTTTGGTAGGTGATTAACTCCTGAGGGCTCTGTCTTTAGGAATGGGATTCACATTCTTTTAAAAGGGCTTGAGATTGAGGGGAGTGCCCTTTCTGCCTGTCTGCTTTCCACCATTTTGAGAACACAACATTTATCCCTTCTGGAGGATGCAGTGATGAGGCACCATGTTGGAAGTACCCAGGAGGGGCCCTCATCAGACCTGAACTTGCTGGTTCCTGGAAGCTTGGACTTTTTGGCTTTCAGAAGTGTGAGTAATAAATTTCTATTATTTAGGTATTACCTAGTCTGTGGATTTTGTTACAGCAGCACAAACAGACTGATACAACATCACATAGGCATATTGGAGGACTAGTATTCTATGAACACTCCTAACACTCTTTTATATTATTGGTGCTTCATTGACTAGATTTCCATTTAGAACAAAGTTCGCCTGGGAGCAAATAGTGGTTGTTTTATCAAATGGGAGTGATTCAGCACACATTTCAGCCACCTGCATTGATTTGCTAATCGTGACCTCCTTGGTGGAAGAGACATTGCACTTTTACAAAAGTATTAATAGAATACTTGAGAGGGCACAATCCTTTAGCGCATAGAGGAAATCTCCTTGGCTGGATGCTTGGACAGGATCTCCATCACTGGAAAAGATCTACTTCACAGGCAGGATCTCTCAAGTATCAATAACAGACATGATCCCTTGGGATCTAAGAGATTTGAGTGATATCATTCAAGAAAGAGAATAAGAAGAGACAGCAAAATAAAGACCTCATTTGGGGTGGGGAGGGGGGAAGAAGAAAACCAAAGTTTTATGTTTGCTGGCAATAAGGAACCAACCAGACCATATATGACAACTTCCTTCACATGAATCTTCCAAATACAGAGGAATGTCTGTGACAACCCAACACCTCTTAAACTAGAGAAACAAAAGAGGTCAGGGTGTTTTATGCTTTTCTGCTTTCTTCTTATGAAACCCACTATAGCCACTATAGAGTTGAGAGAAATTTATGAAGGGCTAAAGAGTCTCTAACCTAACTCACAGACCACAGCTCTCTTTGAGCCCCGAAGACCTATAAACCAGAAGGTGGAAAGGGCCTGGTTTCCAGTTGGGTACTGGGTTCATTAACACAAACTCCATGCTCCACTGGCCATGGGTAGTTAAGGGTCCAGCCTGCATTCCAGTGAAATTTGCAAAGATACTCCTTAGTAAGTTCTTGCCCCTGGAAAGCTGAATAAGAACAAGTTCTTAAAGACTCTGAAAACTAGGAAGTTGAGACAAGCTTCCAACTCACCCACGTGTTGAGGACCTGTGGGTTATTCTTTCTAAATTCAGATGGAATTGCTTGTTATTTTATTTTGCTCATTCAACTCCGTGATTCATGAAAACTGGAAGCATCCTAACCCAGAAAAATCACCAAAAATATAGCAGCTACCTCTATGTTTTGCTAAAATATGCATTTTGACTCTTTCTCTGATGGAACTGGAATTAGCCAAAAAAATTTAAAGGATATCACAGAATCATAATAATCATAACACACCATTGAGTGATATTTCTGCTTTTGTGATTGGAGAAGGAAAGATTTCTTACACTGATTGGAAAAGCAAATGAATTCAAATGCAAATCCCCTGCCTAAATGTGGGATTAGAGAAGGTATACATTATAACAATTTGAATACCCACTTAAATTTGGCTGTATTTGTCTTCCCGTATTTTTACTCACATCTGTTCTGTGTTTGCAAGTCAGATAACGAAGAATTTAGGGAACTTTAAAAGCAAATTCCCCTTTTATATTCTGAACTAGCTTCATGGAATTCTACAGATTTATGAATATGAGCCCATATTTTGGTTTATCCCTAGAGTCCTGGTTAGTGCCTGTTGACTGATTAGTGATTGTTAATTATTTTTAGCTCTCTATTTCACTCTCCTGAAGTGTCCTACTTGGATGGTAAGTTATATGATCTGCCTACTTATGAGTGGGAGAAATAAGTAGGAAGAGGAGATGCCACAGTTAAGCAAATCTCTGACTATGAATAGAAGCTTCTCAAAGGAATTACAGGCTATGAGCTATATGTATATTACCTGTATGGAAGAGTGCATTTAAGGACACACAGAATATCCATTTTGAACCAACTCAAATAGAATGGTATGAGCTTTAGGACATAGAAAGAGAAATTCCTGTTCACTTGATGTGCACAGATTGCACAAAGAGAATGTGAACAGGAAGCTATGATGACTGAGCAGCTACAGCTGCATCAGAGGTTGCAACATAGCAAGTCTCAGGATTGAGTTTCTTGCAATTCTTATGTTTTTCGACCATCAAATTATGTATGTAGAAATAATATTGACAGAAACATAAAAAGAGGGAAGTAGTTGGCTCTGTATGCCATTCTGTCATTATAGGAAATCTGTTCTCTGCTGCTCCAGATATGAACTTCAAAGTCTCCTCCCACATTCCCTCATCACACTCCATACTCACTGACAGGTGTCTTTTCTGGGAATAGAGCAGAACTGTTTTCAGGAGGGGCTGGGATTTAGCTTAGTTGGTAGAGCACTGCACTGTAGTCTCTGAGGTCCTGAGTTCGATTCCCAGCACCACAAAAATGGGAGAAGGACATGGCAATCCACCCCCAAGGCAATCCTGAAACAATCTGCCATTGAAAACCCTATGAGTGTTGCTATGAGTCGGATACCGACTGGACGGCACCCAACAACAACAACAACAAATTTTCAGGAAGCTGTGCTGTGGTCACTGGCTCATTTTTTTTCAATCTGATTTGATTCTGCCACGAAAGTCATTATACTAGTTGTCATTTAATGGTTTCTCAGCCCTAATTCACTTTTTACCCTTCATTATCTACTATGCAGTAATGGGTGGAATTTCTTTGTTATTAATTTCTCCTTTACAACAAGGACTGTTAAGCTGTCTCATTAGAGAGCACTGGAAAGACATCACAGAAAAACGCCTTCTGCTGGGTTTCTGCTGCTGCTTCGTTGATGGTGGAGTGGGTATGAAAATATGTGATGGGGCTTTGCTTCAGAGGTGAGCCCAGCTCTCTTGGCAACCTTGTGACCCAGACCTCCATAGTGATCACTTTCCATAGCTCTCTTCACCTGGACACTGTGCACCCCAGCCTTCTGTCCACAGTGGTGCCCCTGTTCTCTCTGGGTGCCCTCCTACCAACTGCTCTCTTAAAAATTGCTTTCTGTTGCCTGGTAACTGAACAACTGGCCCAAGTGATCTGACAAACTGCTCTGCCACGCCATAGATTCCCATGTACCCTCTCTACTGTGGTATGAACCCCTGTCTCTTCCAAGACTGTCCTTTCTGGGCAGTCTCCCTCCACCTTAGGATACCTTTCAGAGTTCTTCTTATATCTTATAATTATTCTCCTGACATGGCTAACTAGTTTTCATGGTAAAAACCCTTTTTGATATTTATTAACAATTTACTTTTAGGACCCAAAGCTTTATTTAAAAATTTAAAAATGTATAATACTACATATTCATGCTAAAAAATACAAACAGTATGGAAGAGTGCAAATTGATAATTGAAAGTCTCTTTTTTCTCCAATCTCCTCACTTCTGTTCTACAATCGCTTTCATTTCTAACTATAAAAAAATTAATAGCTTCTAATGTACTCATCCTATAAATTTTCTGTGCAGAAATTATTGTTGTTGTTAGGTGCCATCCAGTCGGTGTCCAGCTCATAGCAGCCCTACGTACATCAGGCAAAACACTATTATCAGTGCTTCTCTGCTATTCATAGGATTTTCAATAGCTGATTGTTTGGGGGGAGTAGGTTGGTGGATCCCTCTCCCAAGCCTCCAGCACCTGGTATTCCCAAGAGGTCTCCCATCCATTTACTAACCAGGCTCAACCCTACTTAGCTTCCAAAATCTGTCAGGATTGGATGCCACAGTAGTAAGGCTGAGGGCGTGCATAAATATGCCTGTATGAATACATTAACTTAAAAAATATGGTTATGCTCTAAACACTCTTATGAATCCTGTATTTTTTCCTCTCTCTCTCTCTCTCTCTCTCTCTCTCCCTCTCTCCTGCCTTCCTTTCTTCCTTCCTTCCCATTTCTTTTGTTGTACTTGGGGATTGAACCCAGGGCTTCACACATACTTTGTAAGTGCTTTACCACTAGGATTCCCCCCGCCCCAGCCCATTTTAAATTTTTTTATCTTGAGACAAGGTCTCACTTAGTTAAGCAGGCTGCCTCTGGCCTTGAACATGCAATCCTCCTGCTTCCACCTCCTGGGTAATCCCCTGCTGGGATTACAGGCATGAGCCACTGTGCCTGGTAATTGTATAATTTCCTTCAGTCAATATACATTGGCTTTCCTTCCACATCAACATATTTCATTGTTAGAGACTTCATTCATTTTGATTTTGATTTCTTAAGAAATACAAGCATGTATTTAAAAACATCAAACATCACAGAAGTATTAAAAGTAGAAGTTTCCTGAATTATCACAAATTCCTTTTAATCATTTTGGCTACCACTATATAGTCAGGTGGGTTGGGATTTAGCTCAGTTGGTAGAGCACTGCTCTGCAGTCTCTGAGATCCTAAGTTCGATTCCCAGCACCACAAAATGGGAGACGGATTTGGCAACCCAGTGCCAAGGCAATCCTGAAACAGCCATTGAAAACACTATGAGGGTCGCTATGAGTCGGACTTGACTCGACAGCACCTAACAACAACAACATATATTCAGGTGCCTGCAGCTGTAGCACTGTGGCTTCTGATCCTGTCAGATCTCAGAAGCTAAGCAGGGTCAGGCCTGGTCAGTACTTGGATGGGAGATAGCCTGGGAACACCTGATAGTGTAGGCTTAGGAGAAGGATCCAGCAACCTTCTCCCAAAAATCAATCTGGCATTGAATACTCTATGAACAGCAGAGAAGCACTGACAGTAGTGTTTCGCCTGTTGTACGTAGAGTTGCTATGAGTCAGACACGGACTCCTTGGCACCTAACAACAATAACAATAACAACAACATATAGTCAGGGGCAACATAAAAATATTTTGGTCAACAGTTGACTGAATTTATGACAGTTGTCTCAGCAGATTGTATCACCTGGTGACCTCCTAGCTGTCTTAGTTTGTGTAAATACACTTTATCACTTTATGATGTTCCTACAATGATGTCTGGGCTGGGATTTAGCTCAGTTGGTAGAACGCTGTGCTGCAGTCTCTGAGGTCCTGAGTTCAATTTCCAGCACTGCAAAAATGGGAGAAGGGCCTGGCAATCCACTCCCAAGGCAATCCCGAAATGGTCAGCCATTGAAAACTCTATGAGGGTCGCTATGAGTCGGATACCAACTTGACGGCACCTAACAACAACAACAACAACAACAATAATGTCCAGTGATTCCAGTGATGCCTTTCTGAGAACAAATTCCCTCCACTGAGCAATATAATTGTAATGTTAAAAATAAAAACATATTTACACATACATGTATGTTTATGTCTTGAGTCACCAATTTAGACAGTTTTTACTAATTTCATATTGTGTAACATCGGGAATTTAGAACATCCCGACTTTCCTCCACTTCTACTGCCCTTGCTCCATCTGAGCTTTGAGACTCATATTACTTTCATGTTGTTGAACATGTTAGTTCCGTGTGTATTCTGTTGCATAGTTGCATTCAAGCTTTTTGCTTGTCTGTAAAGTTGAAATGCAATGAATATCATTTATAATATCAAAATTATATCTATTATTCCCTATAGAATCAACTAATATGAATGAAACTTTAAAGAAGGAAATGTCATACTGTACCACAAACAAGGGAATGTCTCAAGTCAAATGGCTTCTTTTATCTTGCATTGTGATAATTGCTCATTTTTCCCCACATTTTAATTTACATTATATCTAAGGTGGTTTTGGGGGAATATACTTCCCCCCCATGAGTTTCTAATTATCTTTCTTTTTCTTCCTGACTGAAGAAACAGGTCTGTAGAACTTCCAAGTTCTTAAACCATAAATGGAACCATCTAGCTCTTGAAGACTTTCACAGATCCTGCTGATCTTGTTTTAATTTGCATCAATTGCTTTCTAGGTTGGCTGCAAAATTGTCATCCTAAATTTTCTACTCACTGGGTTGTTGTAGTTCCTCTTTCCCAGGAAACATTTATCATTCTTTCTTAAATTCTTTTTGTTGTTGTTGATTAGCTGAAGGGTATTGTCAAATAATTACTGGAAATAACATACAGTAGAATTTTTCTACATTGTTAGATTTCTGAAAATGTCTTTATTTTGCCCTTATACATAACTGATATTTGTCTGGATCTTAAATTATACTCTATCAGCCAGGATCTAATCAGGAAACAGAAACTACACAGTAATTTGAATAGAAAAAGTGATATAAAGAAGTATTAACTCTAACAGAGAATGAGGAATTGTTTAATAAGAAGAGAACTCTAAAGAATACAGGAGTAGCAAATTTAAGGAACAGATAAGGGATGAGACAGAGCACCCAGGAAGTATCCCCACTCTTCCTTCTAGCCCAGAGCTGGGATCCAGGGCCTGTCGGGGAGAACACAGTGAGAGGGCACTGAATAGTGTAGAAGTCACTATGGTGCCTGCCAGTTGAAAATCCACACTTGAAGGTGTTACAGAGAGCTGTCATGGGGAAGGGTCTCACCAGAGGCACTGCACTACCAAACTTCTCATGGGATGATGCCACTAGGTGCTGTTGCCACCTTGCAGGACAGGAGGTGGCTGCTGGAGAAACTACTTGTACTGTGGAAGCTTGGTGCAGAAGAAGTTGCCTGTGCTGTAGGATACTGCTGAGGGGACATTCCAAAACCAAGAGGCAACCCCTGTACCTGCTGGGATGTCTTTCCAGCACCCATTGATGACAGTGAGCAAGGAAATATATTTAAAGGGCCCAGATCCATCTTCACAGAGCAAGTAAAAAGTTAGAATTTGGACCCAAGAGGCAATACATCAATAACTAGTATCTCTAGGTTTAGAAGGGTGCCATTTCAATGTTTAAGGATTTGCTCAGTCGTCTTCTAACAGCTTGTGGTAGGCATGAGAAGTCTGATGCTATCCTATTACATCTTCATAGGTGACTTAAAAATTGCTGTGAAGTTTTAGAATTTTCTGTATATCTTTAGAGTTATGAAATTTCATCAGCACTCTGGGAGGCTAGATGTAAATTTTTCCCCCAAATTCACCTTTTTGAGACTCTGTGGTCCTTCCAATTTAAAGACTTGAGTCTTTAGAAAATTCTTGTGTTTGTTTATCTTCTTATTATTTCCTCATGCCAATTTCCTGTTGTTTCTCTTTTAAACTCTTAAGTGATGTTGGACCGCCTGGATTGATCTTCTCTATCTTGTCAATTTTCTTCTCAAGGATTTTTGAGTGTGTGTGTGTGTGTGTGTGTGTGTGTGTGTGTGTGTGTGTGTGTGTGTCTTGGTTGAAGTTCTATGAAATTCTCTTGACTTTTTTTTGGGGGGGGGATAGTTTTTTGAGATAGGGTCTCCCTGTGTAGCCCAGGCTGGCCTCAAGCTCATGATCCTCCTGCCTCAGCCTCCTGAGTGCTGGGATTACAGGATTGTGCCACCATGCCCATCTCTGACAATCATATTTTAAATACCTTCCCCCCCATGTTTCCTTTCCTTAACAGCATTCTTATTTTATTAATCCAATATTCTTTGAATCTGAAGACACCAAGTTAGAATTTTTCCCTTAAATTCTCACTCTTTGACTTTTCTGTTTTCTGGAGGGTTTAGTTTTTTCTTTCTTGTTTTCTTGGTCCTTCCATTTCACATTGCTGATTTTCCTTAAAAACCTAGCTTCTTCAAGTTCCTTTTGTTTATAAATGAAGGGTTAGGCTGATGAATGTAGGGAGCAGATGGGCTTACCCTGTAGCTGTGCAACAAAATTTCCCCAATAGATCCTTGAATGGGATGGTGGGCTTTGGGTGTTAGATAAGCAGGTAAGGCCTGAAACTAGCCCACATGTCCCTTGGCTGGAGGGGTGGCCACCACAACCCTTAATAGGAGATGAGCTCAGCATCTTGAAATTCTTCAAGTAAACTTTCTGATTTTACATTCTTGGTGTGCAGAAGGGATTTTTGAGTTGATTAATTGATTAGCAGCTACCTACTTAAAAAATTGTTATTTTTTTTATTATCTCAATCTGGAAAGCAATGTCTTGTCAGATTTTGTTTTCTCTGCTGAACATTTCATTTTAATGCTATGTTAGAATTATCTTTGAGTATTTATGGAAACATACATGTGGGATACATTCCTCAAAGTGTATCAAGGGTTTTTCCTCTTACCTTGAGGCTTACTTGCTTGGCCAATGGGAATGATTGTGCTGATTCTATTAGCTGTCCCAGGGCTTAAACAATTGTTGTTGTTAGGTGCCATTGTATCCGATTCATAGCGACCCTCATAGGGTTTTCAATGGCTGACTGTTTTGGGATTGCCTTGGGAGTGGATTGTCAGGTCCTTCTCCCATTTTTGCGGTGCTGGGAATTGAACTCAGGACCTCAGAGACTGCAGCGCAGTGCTCTACCAACTGAGCTAAATCCCAGCCCCTAAACAATTGTAGTCATTGCCATTTCTCCTACATACACCTCCACAAATCACTGTCCAGAAGCAGCCATTGGGCAAGAGAAGGTGAATCTCATGCTGCCATCAGCCTCATCCATGATTTACTGTGAGACAATAGGTAATAACCATAACTGCTCCTCCTGGCCAAGGCTTCCCATTGGCCAGGTGCTGTGACAAGCCCTTTAATACATATTTCTAATCACCTCTCAGAACTCTGTAAAGCAGTGCTATAATCACCTCCAGGCATATGAAGGCTCAAAAAGGAATACTATGATACTTGAATAACTGTGAATATACGAAAGGCCACTGACTTATACACTTTAAATGGGGGGATTTGAAGGTATGTGAATTAGATCTCAATACAGCTGTTAAGTGTTTTCTTCTAATTTGAGGTGGAAGTGATTAAAACTATGAAAAAAATTAAACACCTTTTTTATGTTTAGTGGCATTTTTTCCTTTCATTTCTATTATTCACTTAAACTTTGGGTTGTTGGCCTTTTACTTAGTACTTCATAAGAGCTCAACTTTGTTTTATAGGTTCCAAATAGTTTCCCATGTTGTTATTTGATTTTTTACTTTGTGTTCTTTCTGCCCAGCAGAAAATACCATTTTTTTAATGGAGGTAAACTCATCAAATATTCCTTTACAGGCTTGGGGTTTAATGTCATGGCTGTAAAGAACTTAACTCCATCATCAGCCTCAGGATGATTAGGAAAAAGGCATCCATGATTTCTTTTAGTACATTTATGGTTTCCTGCTTTATCCATCTGGAGCGGGAATAATGTGTAGAAATCTAACCTATTTATCTTCCAGATGGTCATCCAGCTGTTGCAACATCATTTAATGATTAATATATCTTAGCTTCATCCATTAGAAATGTCACCTCTATCATGTATTAAAACTTGCATGTGTTTGATTTTATGTTTATAACCTTTATTCTATTTCATTGAAGTTCCTGTCAATTCATTTGTCAGTACCAAACTTTTTATGGCTGTAGCGTTATAATCAATTTAAAACATGGTAAAGTTCTTATTCCTCTTGCTTCTGTTTCAGGTTTTTCATGGCTTGTCTCTTATGCTTAATTTTTTAAATAGATGGCTTTATTTTAAATGACCCAGTTCCAATAAAAATTTTTTTATTTGATAGCCTGGAATTTATACATTTAATTAGAGAGTCTTCTCTACATGGTGAAAGATGTTCTCTTTCCTGGTTTCCACCCACCTCACGATATCCCTTCCCCATCTCCTTCCCCCCTCATGAATGTAAGAGTTGGGTCATTGGACGTTGTAAAATCTGGGACACTTTTGAGATTAAACAGGTTGCTACTGAGAATTATGTTGGGTTGCCAGATATAAACCCAGATTACCTTGGCAAATCTGGGTGTTCCCCTAGCTATTGGCCTGTTTCCAATTTACAACTATTCTCCTTTTTTATCCCATCCATTGCCATAGTATTAACTATGGCTTACATGTTAATGATTCAAAAATTTGCATCCAACTTCTCTTTTGAGCTCCCGATCCATATCTCCAACCCTATGCGAAATGCCTCACCACATGCCCTATGGTCACCTCAAACTCAAGTTGGATTCAGCAATTCTTCACAATGGGTTCCTCCTTTCCCATCTCCAAGAGAAGTCAACCACCTAGTCTTGAGTACTGGATACTTTACTGTAGTCTGGAACTCATCCTTCTCCCTCATTGCCTCCTGTTGGCCTCCAAATCCTTTCAATTCTACCCTGAAATAGCTGGAGTCCAATCCCACATCTTATTGCTCTGGTCATTGTCTTTAGTAGGGAACTTATGCTCTCTTTTCTGGATTATTACAACAGCTTCCTTTGTGGTCTTCCTATTGCAAGGCCTTCCTCATTTAGGTCCCCCCTCTATTCTCCTAGCAGGGTAAAGACAAAAACCCACTTGCCTTGTTCATCTGTTAAAAGATTTGTGCCAGCTCCATCATGCCTAATTCCTTGCCATACTGTGCAAGGTAATGATAATCTGAATATGAAATCTTCAATTTCAGTTCTCAATTTTCCCTGAAAAAAATACACTTTAATCACAGTGGAAGTTATCTCACTGCCCTGATACACCACGCCCCTTCCACACTCCATCGTTGCACAAGCCGAACTCCCTATAATGCCCTTTCTGACCTTTTATACCAAGAGAAACCTCCCCAAAGACCAAGGGAACTCCTTGACAGCTTTTTTTTTTTTTGGGGGGGGGGACTGGGGAGGTGAACGTGGGGCCCACACGTGCTTTTTGCAAGTGCTCAACTACTGAGCCAGGCCCCAGGCCATTTTTTACTTTGTATTTTGAGATAGGGTGTAAGTTTTTCAGGCTGCCTCTGGCCTTGAACTTGCAATCCCCACCCTCTGCCTTCCGAATTGTTGGGATTAAAGATGTATGCCATCACACCTGGCTTCTTGCCTCCTTTGTAAAGCCTTCCTTGATTCTCTCAGGCATTGAACCCCCTTCCCATGCTCTTCTGGCTCCTCTTCATACCTTCTACCCATTCATCCCCTTGTGACCCCCATATCTCCTCATGAGTCCTTCATATGTCTGACAGCCATCACTTTCAGGGCATGAATTTACCTCCCCAGAGCCTTACATTTAAATAAATATTAAAGAAAATTTTGCTGAACAATCCCATGAAGGATAATATGAGTGGTTTGTGATGACTTGTGAATTCCATCTGGAATACAGCCAAGGACAACTTTATTTATTATCATTTCATAAATTCAAGTGATTAATTATAGGAGTTCTATAGGAAGACCTACATTATTGGATTGTAATTGTAGGCCCTTCAGAGATGTCATCTCCTTTAAACTTCAAGATAGGCTAGCAAGATAAATTTTTCTCTCCCTATTTTACTGTAAAGGAAGTTAAATTTGAAAGAGGTTGCATAACATTTTTAAGGAGCAATAGGTAGGAAGTGGGACTGGAACCAGTTCTGCTGGGCCTCCAAACTGACTATAGAATCCAGTCTCTCAATTCTCTCAGAGGTACATCTTCCCTCATGCTGATCTCTTCCTTGCCATCCCTGACCTCTCTTTTCTCTCCCCTTTTATTCTGTTAGCCAGAGGCTGGTTCTGGGCAGCCCACTGCTAGTGCTTGGTTTATGATCCCTAAGTTGTCCTTGGCACCTTCAGTCATTGCAGAGTTACCTGTTACTGCCATCCATGGTGAGAGTGAGCTAATGTAAAAAAAAGGCAAATCTCCAAATCTTCTCCTGGGTTCCACTGAGATGGGCCATAGGCTCAGGACTCCTGCTTTTCTCCAAAAGACCCCAGGAGCAGCTCACAGCAGCTTCTGGGGACCTGCCTTGTGTGTTGCTCCGTGCAAAGGGGGTGAGATTGTTTGGTAGGAATTGGGGCCAAGGAGGGAGGGCCCATGGAAACTGCTCCTCAGGTGTATGGGGTGTAGGAGGCTCAGTCCAAAGTGTCAGAGCCTGCCTGCTTGGCCTATGAGCAGGGCAGTTTCAGTTCAAAATCCTTATTTAACCTTTATTGTAGCAAACTCAGGAAATTCAGCAAACTTAAGGCAAAAGAATCACTCATAATTCTGCCATGATATATAAACTTTAAAACATTTTTGTGCACTTAGTTGTAATGCAACCATTCTCCAAATGTTTTGGTGTGGCCTCCTTCCATTTGGAAATGACTGTGCTGGGAAGAATAAGGAGCAAAAGGGCATCAGGGTTAGGTGACTGATCTGTAACTTTTGACTTAAGTATTACAAGTTAGGACAAGAAACAACTCTGACAATGACCTCATTGCCCATTTCCTTTTACATTCAAAGACAATAAACTGGGGCTGAGGTTCTTGCTCAAGGTCACTGAGGCTGACACTGGCAAGTTGGACCTGGAATCTGGGATTCTTGATTCTTTGCCCAGAACTTTTTCTGTTCTCCTACAAAACACTAGACTTGTATTCTTAGAAAGCATGAAGAATTTGAAGAGATTTCACTTGCCACAGTCATGCAGGGGTTGGAAAGTGAGAGCTTTGAGGGAAGAGGAAAGCAAAAGTTACTCAGCTAAGAGAAAAACAAAGTGTGAGGGATCATGATCATCATTAAGAGTTTGAGAGAACCTTACATAGATTGTGGATGAACTATTAGGGATTCCAACTGAGAATAAAAAGGAATTGGGTGCCGGGTGCCGTTGCACAGGCCTATAATCCCAGCAACTCGGGAGGCGGAGGCAGGAGGATCTCAAGTTTGAGACCAGAGGCAGTCTGCGTAATTTAGTGAGAGCCTGTATCAAAAAAGTAAAAAAATGGTCTGAGGGTGCAGTTCAGTGGTATAGCACCTGCAAAGCATGCAAGTGTGAGGCCCTGGGTTCAATCCCCAGTACCTCAAAAAAAAAAAAAAAAAAAAAAAAAGGAAGTGTGTGCAAGGATTATTTTATTATTGTTAACAAAAGGGTTCTGAAGTGTTTACAGTGGGAGCCATACCTCAGGTAGGTGGCTTAATGTGGAGTTTCAAGGTAAGTAACAGTGTCCTCATTTTTTTCCCCCAAGAGGTAAGAGAGGCTTAGAGACCTTCAGTAGCTTATTTAAAGTCATTGAGCTATGACTGGCCACTCCTAGGGTTCTTGGCTGCTCTGTCCATAGGACCATCTGAAATACCTTTCAGAGCTGTACATCTGGAGAAAGAAAGGAGGAGGAAGCATTTTTGTGCTGGCTTCTTTCCCCTGTGGCTAAGTGATCCAGGGGTGTTCATTCCCTTTTACTTCTGAGTTGCTCTTATATGAGCCCATGCTTCCTGGTCACACAAGTCTCAGAGTGGGGTGGGACAAGCTTCTGGAAAGGAGGGATTGTCAGTCATGCCTGCATGAGTTATCAAAATGTATGTGTAAACCAGACATGGTGGCATACCTGTAATCCAGCTATTGCAGAGGCTGAGGCAGGAAGATCCAGAGCTCAAGGCAGTAGGCAGCCTGTGCAACTTGGCAAGACCCATTCTCAAAATAAAAAATGAAAAAAGTGGTTGGGGGTGCAGCCCAGTGGTAGAGCTCTGGCCAACACACTGGTATTGAAACAAAACAAAACAAAAACAAACCAAAAAACCTATGTGCTTGTTCCACCTGTGGCTGGGTAAGAGGTGAGGTGGGGGTTAAGGAGTTGTGTATGGAAAGTATTCTGTATGATTGGACTAAAATGCACACCTGGCTGGACCCAGATAGAATGTCCATTTCAGTTGAGACTTCTTTTATTTCTAAAGAACTTTCTGATATATGCTGCCTCCAATGCTTATGCTCTTTCCATTCTGGCTCAGGGAATGGGATGCCATTGTGGGGACTCAGAAAAAAATTGGGTGCTTTGACTGGATAAACTAAAGCAACCTCAACGTCTTTCTGACCTCCTTCCGCCCTGTCCCCACCCCAAGGTGACCTTTCTCTTCCTCAGTCCAGGAAGGGAGGGACTTTCCCTCTATTTTCTTTATCAATCTAAACATTGGCCCTGCCAAAGAGGAACATCACTGTCTTCAGTCTTCCAACTGAAATTTTATTCATCAGGGAACATTAAACTCATATCAGAGAGGAAGAGACTGAAAATCAAGGAACTTTGTCTCAGGACATTGTCTGTTCTCCAGTCTCATTCATTTCTCTTAATATCCTTTACTACCCATGAAAACTGCCCACAGCCTCCCTACTTCTCTTCTATGAAGAGGATATTCAAGCACCAACCATTTTTCTGTTCCTCAAATAAAAATTTCATATGGCTTCCACAAATATATGCACATTAAAATGTTTATATGCTTTTTCAGAACAAAGTTTGAGCCGCTATATCTTGTCATGTACCATCTCTAGATCAATCACTGCGGTAAGAAAGGTATGCTCTAGAAAATGACAGCTGTTCTCATTTAAAACAGTGAAAGGTACATTTCTCAGGAAACAAAACAGAAGATATCTGTTATGATAGCAAATAATAATAACAAGGCATCTTTCAAAACTTCTTTGATTTGAAGGCTCAAAGTGCCTTAAATTTTATTTCAAGCTCATTCTTCATAGGAGCCCAATGAGGTTGATAAGTAGAAAATTTTACAAGAGATTAAAAAAATTGGCACCCCTTTGGAAGAAAGCCTCCACAGTATTTTCAGGGTCTTCCTTATCTGTCTCTTTTCCTAAGTGCACAGAGAAAGAACACCTTGAGTTTTGCAAACAGAAGGCCAGGCAAAATTGGTTTTGTTTGAGCCTAATTGGAAAGGAATGTCAAGACAAAGACTTAAGAATAGTTTTAATGACTATATTCCACAATCACTTTCCAAGATAGATTCAATTCAGTATTGCTCAGTGGATATAAAGTTGAAGGAAATTCAAAGCAATCATTCTACTAAATGAATTGAGACAGGGTAGCCAAAAGGCTATGGCTTCCTCCAGGGTGCCCCTGGCTCTGGGTAAAATGGCAAAGCCTGCCTGTCTGCACATCTGAGTGTCCCCTACTTGGCACTTTTGTTCATTATACTCTAGGCTTTTTCGGGTGGGGAGATGGACTCATTCTCTGCTCTATTTTAAGTGGACCTTTAATATCACACCTCGTCCTGGTTAATTTTGCCAACAAACCAAAGGAAGCACATGACTTCACATAGTGTATTTGCCTTTGTTACTATAAAAAGCTGTGATTTAGATAGATCTGGAAACCTAGTTTTAAGCTCAGATGTATCTTTCTAACCCTATCCTAAATCCTTTGTAAAGGGGTACGTGTGTGTGTTTGTGTGTGTAAAGCCAGCTCAGAAGAGACAGCTGCATTCAAATTTGTGTTCTGCATAGATTTCCTTAAATAAAAAGTTCATTTGCCTTCAAGTGTATTTTCTGATTTTTTTCCTCCCATTTTTTTGACCTGGTGCTAGGGTTTGCTAACTTCTAATTCAGGTTAGTTTTTAAGATTTCACTCAGGGTTGGAGGAATAAGTTTTCCTCTCCCTCCTCTCAGCATTTTCCCCTTGACTCCTCACTTTTCATCTATGTCTTTCAGGATTTTTGTTTCTTTATTCAGGCCTTTCTCCAGAAAATTTCCTGTAGAGAAGAAAGAAAGTAATATACGTATGTGCGTGCGTGCGCGTGTACACACACACACACACACACACACACACACACACACACACACACACACACTGTTTTTGAGATAGGGTCTCACTGTGTAGCACTGGCTGTCCTGGAACTCATCATGTAGACCAGCCTGGCCTTGAACTTGCGGTGCTCCTCCTGCCTCAGCTTCCCAAGTGCTACCATGCCCAGCTGAAAAAAGGTATACACTTGATTTGACTTTTAGTGCTAGGGTGTGAAAGTGGGAGAAAGAAGCCTGCATTTTAGAGTAAAGAATTATTAAGACAAGGATGTTGTTATTGTTGTTAGGTGCCATTGAATTGAGTCCACCTCAGTGACCCTATGTACAGCAGAACAAAACACTCTCCAATTCTGTGCCAGGCACACAATCTTATTTATGTTTAAGCCCATTATTGCAGACACTGTGTCAATCCATCTAGCAGAGAGTTTTCCTTTTTTCATTGACCTGCCACTCTGCCAAACATAATATACTTCTCCAGGGATTGGTCCCTCCTAACTACATATCCAAAATACATAAGATGCAGTCTAGCCATCCTTGCTTCCAAGGAGCACTCAGCTTGCACTTCTTCTAGGACTGATCTGTTGGTTCTTTTGGTAGTCCATGGTATATTCAATAACTGTCTCCAGCACCATAATTCAAAAGCATCAATTCTCCTATCTCCCTTGTTCAATGTCCAGCTTTCACAACCATAGGATGCCACTGAAAATACCATGGCATGAGTCAGGCCCACCTTCGTTTTCAATGTGACATCTTTACTTTTCAATACTTTAAAGAGATCTTTTGCCACAGCCTTTCCCAAAGCAATGCGTCTTTTGATTTCTTGACTCCTGCTTCCATGGGTGTTGATTGTAGAACCAAGTGAAGCTAATCATGGACAACCTCAATCTTTTCTCCATTTATTGTGAAGTTGCATACTGACCCAGTTGCCAGGATTTTTGTTTTGTTGATGTTTAGTAACAGTGCATACTGAAGGCTATGTTCTTTGATCTTCATCAGTAAATATTCCAAATCCTTTTCACTTTCTGCAAGTAGAGTTGTGTCATTGCATAATGCAGGTGGTTAATGAGTCTTCCTCCAATCCTGATGCTGCATTCTTCTTCAAAAAGTCCAGCTTCTTGGATTATTTGCTCAGCATAGAAATTGAACAGATATGATGAAAGTATACAGCCCTGACACACACCTTTCTCAACTTTAAACCAGGCAGTGTTTTCCTGCTCTACTTGAACAACTGCCTTCTTGTTCATGTACAGATTCTTCATGAGTACAATTAGGTGCTCTGGTATTCCCATTCTTCGCAGTGTTATCCATAATTTGTTATGATCCACATAGTCAAAAGCCTTTGTATAGTCAATAAAACACACATTGGATATCTTTCTGATATTCTCTGCTTTGGGCTAATATCCATCTGATATCAGCAATGATGTCCCGGATTCCCTGCCCTCTTCTGAATCTGACTTGATTTTCTGGCAGTTCCATGTCTATATACTGCTGCAGTTGCTTTTGAGTGATCTTCAGTAAAGTTTTGCTTGTGTGTGATATTAATGATATTGTTCAATAGTTTCCATATTCTGTTGTATCCCCTTTTTGGGGAATAGGCACAAATATGGATCTTTTCCAGTCAGTTGGCCAGGTAGCTGTTTTCCAAATCTGTTGACATAAACATGTTGGCACCTCCAGTTCTGCATCTGTTTATTGAAACATCTCTATTGGTATCCCATCAGTTCCTGGAGCCTTGTGTTTCACCAATTCCTTCAAGGAAGCATCTACTTCATCCTTCAATATCATTGCTTTCTCTTCATATACAACCTCTTAAAATGGTTGGTCATCTACCAATTCTTTTTTTTGTATAATAACTCTATGTATTCCTTTCATCTTCTTTTGATGTTTTCCTGCATCATTTAATATTTTCTCTGTAGAATCTTTCACTATTGCCACTCAAGGCTTGAATTCTCTTTTTCAATTCTTTAAGTTTGAGAAACACAGAGCATGTTCTTCCCTTTTGGTTTTCTGTTTCCAGCTCTTTGCACGTGTCATTATAATATTTGTTTTTGTCTTCTTGAGCTACCTTTTGAAATATTCTGTTTAGTTCCTTAACTTCATCATGTCTTCCTTTTACTTTAGATGCTTGATATTCAAGGGCATGTTTTAGAGTCTCTTTTGACATGTAATTTGGTCTTTTTTTCCCTGTCTTTTTAATAACCTTTTGCTTTCTTCATAAATGGTATCTTTGATATCATGCCACAACTCATCTGGTCTCCTATCATTTTTGTCTGATGCATTCAACCTGTTCTTGAGGAGGTCTCTGAACTCAGGTGGGATATACTCAAGGCCATACCTTGGCTCTCGTATACTTGTTCTAATTTTCTTCAGCTTCAGTTTGAACTTGCATATGAGAAGTTGATGGTCTGATTCACAGTCAGCACCTGGTCTTGTTCTGACATTTGTCATGGAGCTTTTCCATTGTCTCTTTCCACAAATGTAGTAAATTTGGTACCTGTATGTTCCATCTGGTGAAGTCCCTGTGTATAGTCTCCATTTATGTTGGTGAAAAAATGTGTTTGCTATGAAAAGGTCATTGGTCTGACAAAATTCTATCATGCAATCTCCAGCATCATTTCTGTCACCAAGGCCATACTTTTCAACTACTGATCCTTCTTCTTTGTTTCCAACTTTTACATTCCAGTCACCAATAATTATCAGTACATCCTAATTACATGTTTGATCTATTTCAGACTGCAGAAGCTGATATAAATCTTTCCTGTCTTCATTTATGGCCTTATTGGTGGGTGCATAAATTTGAATAATAGTCATATTAACTGGCCTTCCTTGCAGGTGTATGGATATTATTCTATTACCTGCAGCATTGTACTTCAGGACAGATCTTGAGATGTCTTTTTTGATGATAAATGCAACTCTATTTCTCTTTAGTTTGTCATTTCCAGCATAGTAGACCATATGATTATCTGACTCAAAATGGCCCACACTGGTCCACTTTAGCTCACTAATGCCTAGAACGTCAATATTATGTGCCTTGTTTCTCTTTTAATGATTTCTAATTTTCCTAGATTCATATCACATACATTCCATGTTCCAGTTATTAATGGATGTTTACAGTTACTTTTCCTCATTTTGAATTGTGCCACAATAGCAAATGGAGGTCCCTGGGGTTTTACTCCATTTCTGTCATCACAGTAGACTTTACTTTGAGGAGGCAACTCTTCCCCAGTAGACTTTTGAGTGCCTCCCAACTTGGGGGGCTCATTTTCCAGCCCTATATCTGACAGTGTTTCTTTGTGCTCTATAGGGTTTTCAATGGCTAGTTATTTTGGGCATGGTTTGCCAGGTCCTACTCCCTAGTCTGTCTTAGTCTGGAAGCTCAGCTGAAACCTGTCCACCATGGGTGACCCTGCTGGTGTCTGAGATACCAGTGGCATAGCTTTCAGCCTCATAGCAACATGCAATCCCCCACAGTATGGCAAACTGACAGACATGTGCAGGAAGACAAGGATAGATAAGAGAAATTCTGGAACATTGAAGGCAATTTGTGACATTTTTCTTTAGAAGAGAGTAAGGATCAAAGTGATGGAACCAGCCCTAGCTCCCATCCCAGTTTGGTGATGTCATTTTGGTAGATTGAAATGGGCCATGGTGAAAGGATTTACACCATGGAAATTGGCACACATTACAGGCCTTTCTGGAGTGCTGATTGTTAAACATTTGCCAGCAAATCACAAGTGTTCTGTAGAATATATTTACTTTTTAACTTGAAGAAAATATTTAAATTTTTTATATTATTTCTCCAAAAAGAGCTAGTTGAAGAAGGCAAAAAGTTTCTGTAGTTATGGATAATTTCTCCTCCTCCTCCTCCTTCTTCTTTTTAAGGACCATGCCTCAGTTTGTAGCTCAGTGTGTCCTGGAAATGCAGATCCTCTTTCCTCAGTTTCCTGAGTGCTGGGATTACAGGTGTGTGGCATTGTGACATGTGCAGCTCTGGATACAATTTTCAAATAGCATAATGCATTACCTCATAATAATGATATCGTAAATAACTTGGTGTCTGTTCATATACCCAAGATATATTACTTATATACCATCTACAATGAGGTCAGATTGTGGTATTTATTATTATATATGTTCAAATTAGCTTTTGTTAATAAAACTCATAGAACTTCTTTTTTTTTAATAAAAGAGCATGTTTCCTTTCTTACAGCCATAGGGTTGGGTTATAATGTCTTTGCAATAGATTTTACATAAAAGGCATATTTAATCCATTTCCCTTCTCATATGAGGTTCTACTGGGTAAGGTGTGGAAGGCTTTGTCCCAGGTAGCAGGAGGATGAAGCTCCTCTGCTTCCCTAGATAGCAGCATGGGTCACATTCCCTTCTCTTTTGCTTCCAGTCTGTGCTTAAAAGCCACTACCTCCATGAGGCCATTCTTAATTACCCATTTATCTCTGCAACATGCTAGTCACCTCTTTCATGGTACTTCCTGTCCCTCTGTCTCTCTGCTTAGTTTTCCAAGTCCCCTCTCATCTCCTAACATGCAAACTCTTGCTTATTTATGATGTTTATTGTGTTTCTCCTAGGATGTTAAGTCCCTCACCTTCCAAAATCTTTGCTGGCTCATCCACTGATCTATCCCAAGCTCTTAGAACATGGCCCAGAACATAGTAGGTACTGAGTAAATTTTATTTTATTTGTCTGGAATACTAGGGTGTTGGATTAAGGGCCGTGCACATGCTGGGCAAGTACTCAACCACTGAGCTGCACCCCAGCCTCTCTTTTATTCTTTATTTTGAGAGAGAATCTTGCTAAATTGTGTAAGCTGCCTCTGCCCTTGAACTTGAGACCCTCTTGCCTTTGCCTCCAGAGTCTCCAGGATTATAGGTATATGCTATGGCACCGGCTTCAATAAACATTTGTTGAATGAATCAAATGAAGGACTAGTCCTGTTTTCTATACAGATTGTAATTATAATTTGAGCACAAGGTAGAGAATGATTACTCTGGCCTTTTAGTCTGTAAAATAATGATATATTTTGTTTTATTTCATAGGATTTTAAAAACTAGGCTCAGGTGGGCTAATACCCAGGAAAGGAGTGCTTTCAATGTATAAAAAACTTAGCTGAAGTAAAAGCATTTTAATGAACATAATCAGTTTCTCATAAAAATAATGACATCTGAACTCCAATTCATTTTTCCTTCTAGGAATTACCTTCAGAGAGGAGAAAAAAAGGAAGGAAAGAAGGAAGAGAAGAAAGAAGGAAGGAAGCAAAGAGGGAAAGGAAAGAGGTAGGCAGCTATGATGTGGAAAGAAAGGGAAAATGAAGGAATACCAGAGAACAGAGCGGGGTCCCAGATGGAGTCTGCTCTTGTTAATGCACTATTTCAATGAATTACTGGTTTTAAAAATGAGAGTTGAAACTGCCCCTTATGTTTGGCTAATGGCATGGTTACACTATACAAAAGCCTTTGTTCTTTGGAAATAAAATTGTTTACTGGAATCTGGGAAATGAGATTAACCTCATGTGAGAGGAAAGTCTTGACTTCCATGAAGCTACTTCTGTGCTCAAAGAAGGACCTAGTTATTGTGTAGTTCTATATATTCATAAAGTACCTGTGGCACAAAACATCAGTTGTGGTGTGGTTTTACAGAGAAAACTGTTAAAAAGTTGCCAAGAAGATCCAACATTCATCTATCCAAATCATTGTGCATGGACCCTGACTCAGACTACTGAGTGTGAATTTTACTTCCACTACTTAATAGCTGTATGATCTTGGATATATCTTTAAATTCTTCATGCAATTTCTTCTTCTATAAATTTGGAAGAATATTGGTTTCCACTTCATAGGATTGATCTGTAGATTAAATGAGAGCCTGACATATAATAAGGAGGATATTAAGTACTGGCTATTTTTCATTTAACCAATATTTACAGAAATCCCACTATGAACTTGTAAGATATAGGAGAAAATATTGTTTTTCCACTCTCACACCACTCAACATCACACTTCTGATATAACAGAAGTGTGGAGTTTTCCCCAATGCCAACAGGTTCTCCAGTAGACACCAGGTGAGTGTCCTCTCAATCAATTCAAATATGTCACTATCTACCTGGACATGGCTCAGATCCCACAGGTAGCAATTCAGTGCCATAAAGACTGCTCCCCACTTCAGATGCCAATTGCAAGGAGTAGGTTGTCATCTGTGCTTCTGAGCAATTGGCTATAAATCTGAATCCCATGACCCTCTTCTCTGGTTTGATTAATGTGCTAAGATGGTTCACAGAACTCAGAGAAGCACATTATTTGCATTTACTCATTTATTACAAGGATCTTTTAAAGATGTAGATGAATAGCCAGACGGATGTGATAACAGGGCACTGCACATGGGAAGGGGCATGGCGTTTCCACACCCTCTCTAGGCATGTGATCCTACAGGTACATTCACATGCTCATCTACCCAGAAGTTCCCAAACTCAGATTTTCTTGGTTTTTATGGAGTCTCCATTATATAGGCATGATTGATTGTGTCACTGGCCATTGGTGATCACCTCAGCCTTTAGCTCCTCTCCCTTCTCCAGAGATTGGGTGATAGGGCTAAAGGTCTCAGTCATACTTTGGCCTTTCTGGTGACCAGTCCCCACCCTGAGACTATCTAGGGACCCCAAGCAACCAGTCATCTCATTAGCATACAAAGAATACTCTTATCAATCCAGAGATGTCAAAGGTATGCTAGAAACTGGGGGACACACCCACACACAGACCATTCACATGCTCACGTGCACACAAATGCACACACACAAAACCAAACACAGAATACAGTAATTCTCAAATTTTGGGGATTTCTGACTGGAGACTTGAAACACTTCCTAGAGTTAGAATTTCTAACAAGTTCCAAGGTATCACTGATGTGTTCAGGCACCACCCTTTGGAAACTACCACCTTAGTATATTTAACTAATTTAGTACTTTATCAAAAAATGAATATTTATATTGTTTCCCAGTTGTAGCTGCCTTGCAGCCGTAGCCCTGTGTCATCCGATCCCATCAGATCTCAGAAGCTAAGCAGGAACAGGCCCGGTTAGTACTTGGATGGGAGACCACCTGGGATCACCAGGTGCTGTAGGCTTGGGAGACAGACCTGGCAACCCACTCACAAAAATCAATCCACCACTGAAAACCCTATGAACAGCGAGAAGCACTGATGGTAGTGTTTCGCCTATTGTACATAGGGTCGCTATGAGTCGGATACCGACTCGATGGCACCTAACAACAACAACAACAGTTGTAACTCTGCTTCAGCCCTAGCTTCAGGAAACTTCTGGGAAACCTGAGTTCTTGTCAGTCTCTGATAGACAAGTGTGAGTTAGTTTGTCAGATAAATGAGGAAAATGAATTAAACAGTCTCTAAGATCACTGTATCAGATGCCGCTTAAGCATCATTTTGGATTCTCTCTGCCTTACTTGTATCTTATTCTGGCCACTGCTGTGAAGACTAGATCAGGGAGGGCTCAGATCTCCTGTGAGGTGCAACGAGTGGTGCCTCATCTTGGGCTGTTGCTCCGACATCTCTCAACATCCACCCCAGAGCCTCTTTGTTGATGCCTTAGCTTGAGATTCCTCAGGTATCTGCCAAACTCTTAGATTGTGCCATTCAGAGGAGTTAATCTCCCTGAGATCACACTTTCCAATAAGGTTCTCTGTTTAATGCCTTGGTCTCAGGCTCTGTATTGTGGGGAACTGGGCAGTCCCAGTCAGTACAAAATGTAAATGTCATGGCCACCCCCTTCCATGACTGGTTAGGGAGAGAAATGCAGAAAGCAAGAATTCTTAAGTTGGGATAGGTGAGTCAGGCTTCAGGAGGTCTTTGAACTCTTTAAAATTGTACATAAAATTGTGTGCATGCATGCATTTTGTTTTCTACAAGAGTCTACTGCATGTAAGACATCATCAAAATGTACAACCAACAGCTCAGAGAGAAAAGAGAAAAGAAAGGAAAGGAAAAAATTTAAGATCTAAGGCTGTGTTTGAGAGAGCAGTGAAGGAAATGAAACTATCTCTGCCTGTAATATAAAGGGTTGTTGAGCCGAAGACAAAATGTAGAGAAACTCTGCCTTCTCTCTGCCCAAAGCGTGACAGATTTGCAAAGACAAAAGGCCTTTCTATCCAAATCAAAGCTTTTGAAACTTTGATTAGATAAATCAAATAAATCTTCCCTTTTACTTCCTAAAGTCTGCATGTAAATTCTGCTTTTAATGATTGCTAGTAGCTCAGAGAAGGCTGCACCAAGGGAATGCGTAAGCAGACTTTTCCTCACTAATTTCCCTGCCCACAAGGTTTCCTGCCTGTTGAAGCCTGGGACTGCTTCTCCTTTATCTTTTCACTTCTCTAAAGTTCATTGACATTTGTTGAAATATTACTTAAGGCAGGCTCATCAGCCACTGCTTTGACTTTTCTCCAGTGTGGTGGGTACAGTACACATTAAGCTTGCTTGTATTTCTCTTATTAATCCGTCATTGTGATAGGATGCTGTCTCAGCTATGAACTTCTGTAGATAGATACAAATGGGACACCGTGTATGGATTTCTGGGTAACAGGGGATGATGGCACCAGTGGGATGATGGTTCCAGGGAGAAGAACAGGATGGAAAAACAGTAGGCATATATAGGTACAGAAAGGCACAACACCGTTCCTCCCCCATCATAAGCATCACAGCCAAAACTCCTATAACAAAAGAAAGGTAAACAAGAGAAAGGCATGACAAATGTGTTGAATCGAAGTTTTGCATGACCTGGAAGCCTTCAGAAATGATGCTCCAAAGACCCAGGAAATCTTTCTATTTTTATGTATGGGTTGGATATGGCCTGGACAGGTATAAAAATGATCAGATGAAAGCACCTGGTCGAGCAGTAATTGGCGGAGGGGCTTCTCCGTTCAGATCCTCTTTGGCCTCTGTGAGTAGACCTCTCTGGAATGAAAGGGAGATGGGAGAAAGAGAAGGGAGAGAGGTGAAGAGGTCTAGTTTGCATGACCCACTTTGTGGAAGAGGAATTCTGGATCCCATGACTTGTTTCAGGGAAAAAGAGAGACGGAGGCAGGAGAGTGGGAGAAAGTCAGAGAGACTTCACTTCTGAGGTCTTTCCAGGGCCCTTCATTTCAAAGTACCCAGTGCTGCCATACTGCAGGGGATCATGTTCTGAGCCCCAACAAGGAGATGGGAACAATTTCTCTAATTTTCACCTGGACTTCCATCAGTAGCTGATGCTCACTCCAGGCCAACCCCTAATGGTCAGCTACCCAACGCTGTGCGTCTGCACCAGAGCTTTCCCCCACCTGCCACAAAGGCCTTGGTGTCCTCACTGTCAAAGAGTGTGGGTGGTATTAGTGATTTCCTAAGGCATTTCCAGCAAGTAAATACTGGCTTCCTCTGGTACATGTCCCTATGGTGTGACTTTTAGTGTCTGTTCCCTCAGGGAGACCTAGCACCTCCTGGTCCTGCAGGAGAAGAACCCAGGGAAGCTTTCCTGAGAGCCCAGCCCAGTCCTCAGCTAGGAGCCCTACTGAATTCTCACTGTCTGAGGTGTCATCCTGGAATAAAAAATCTGTTCATTGAACCAGGCAGTTGTGTGTGTGTGGGGGAGGCGGAGACTGTGTCTTCGGAATAGAGGAGAGTCAAAATCTAATTTATATACTGGTAAAATTTGAAAGCCGGTAGCCATAGCCCTGTGGCCTCCAATCCCATCAGATCTTGGAAGTTAAGCAGGATTAGGCCTAGTTAGTACTTGGACGGGAAACCACCTGGGAACACCAGATACTGTAGGCTTGGGAGAAGGACGCTGCAACCCACTCCCAAAAATCAATCCACCATTGAAAACCCTATGAATAGCAGAGAAGCACTGACAATAGTGTTTTGTCTGTTGTACCTAGGGTTGCTATGAGTTGAACACCCAGTTGACGGCACCTAACAACAACAAAAGTTGAAAAACAATGCCTTCTAATGAACAAATTGCCTGCAACTAATCTGGCTTGATATTAGCATAAAAGTATTAATCACACTGGCATACAATAAAAAGGCTGCTAACGCTCCACTGAAATACAGGGCTCTCTCCATTACAAATTCTAGGTAACAGGATAGGCCTGAAGGTAGAAAACAGAGTCTCATAAAAGACCAATGTCCCATTTGTCCTATTGGTTTATTTTCATTTGCTTGGTGAAAGCCCTGAAGAGTGAGAAGGGTAACCCCAACATCTGGGAAGTGACAGCCCATGATGGTCATGGAAGGAAGACCCAAGATTGGGAGGACTAAGTCTCTTCCCGCCCCTCCTCTTCAAAAGCCAGGGCTCATGATCCAGGCTCGTCAGACTTCTACCAGCTTCACAGGACTGCTTAGAACTAAAACTGTTTTCACAATGCCACCTCACTGTTTTGATTGATTTCTTCCTCCTATCAGGATTCTTTGGAAGTTTTGGGCCCTTTGGCCTTCCTGAGTTTTTCTATCCTCTGTAAGGAAATGAGGTCATGATTAGGGGTGTGTGTACGTGTGTGTGTGTGTGTGTGTGTGTGTGTGTGTGTGTGGTGACTCTGACTTCACACATGAATATTCATAGCAGCATTATTCATGATATCTCAAAGCAGTTACAACCCAAATGCCCATCAATGGATTAATAAATAAATAATTGTGGTATATCCATACAGTGGAATATTACTTAGCTACAAAGAGGAATGAAGTACTGATATGTGTTACAATATGGTACTGATATGTGCTACAATGTGGATGAACCTACAAAAATTCATGCTATGTGAAATTAGCCGGACAGGAGATCATATGTTTCATTATTCCCTTATCTGTTGATATATTCAGAATAGATAAATCCATGTAGACAGAAATCAGATTGGTGGTTGCTGAGAGTTGTGGTCAGGGAAAGGGAAATAGGAGTGATTGCTTACTGAGTATAGGGCTTCCTTTTGGGGTGATTAAAAGGTTTTGGAAGTTGATGTAGGTGGTATATACACAGCATTGTGAATGGGCTAGATGCCAGTATATTGTAAACTATAAAATGCTTAATTTTATGTTACTTTGGTCTCAATGAAAAAGAAAACCTGATTATTCTGAATGCAACATAGAGGATGGATTAGATGGGGCAGGATTTTAGGTTTGGCAATAGTCCGGTAGGAAATTGTGATAGCTTGGATTAAGGCGGTGGGTATGAAGGTAGAAAATGGCAGATGGATCTGAGAGATATTTGGAGGTCATTGTAAGGAACTGCACCTGCCAGTGTGATGACCAACTCTCCTATCAGGATGTCATGTCAAAATAAAGGAGAAATGTGAGGAATTCTTCCCTGGGCCATTTTAGCTGAATTCCTTTCCTATGTATCTAGATTTCGTATGTATACACACAGCGAAATATATTATATTGGCAGGCATCATGCTGCTTTGCCATCATAGAGAATCAGAGGTTTCCTATGGAGCGTGTGTATTGGTCATATATTTATCATCAAATTGTGTCTGAGATGCTTGCCTGTGAGTGAGGACAGCTTATCAGAGGTACCGACCCAGCCCTCGGTGTAGACGACACATGGATATACATCACACACCTCTAAAAGGCTAACGGCATAGGCCTCAATGGACAATTGGCACAGAGGAGTCAGGAGGATTGTTGAAACCAGAAGGGAAAATCTATGATGGTTTTATTCCAAACACTCCATTAAAAGGTACAAATAAAAGGAAAATCATTCAAACTGCCTGTAGGTAATCAGACCAGGTGACTTCTCTGCCTTATCCCCTCATTGAGCCTCTTTGGGGATATTGTTTATAGGCATGTATATTCCATAATAAAAGAAACTTGTCTTGAGTAGCTTCTGCTCTTATCATAAAAACCGTCAGATTAATGAGGCATCAGCTGACAGTGGAAATAGAGCCCATCAATCTGAATGCACCGCATCTGAAGCTGTTGTTCAAAAGTCCTCTTTCCCTTGCTATCTTATCATGCTTCTCTATAAAAAGAATAGTATTTAAAATTTTTCAAAAGCAAGGAAAGTCCCCTGTGAGTGTATTTATGATGAATTAACCTCCTTCCTGGGAGACTTAAGGCTGCTGGGGTGGGTCTTACTGCTGGTACCATGCTGAGTGTACAGTTATCTAATAAACACAGTCACCATTATTACCACTTAATAGTTTTCTTGGATCACCTAGGACAAAGGCAGTCCTAGGCCTATGCAAAGACTGCTCAGACAATCCTGTCAGAAGGGCTGGTGACTGGGAACTGGAAAACACTCCCAGATCAGGAGTGTTGGGTGATGTGTTTCAGGCCTCTGAGCCTGCTCTGCCTGGGAAGTACTTAGTACTTGGCTCAAGTGCTCATGCTCCCTGGCCCTGGCCCTGTCTTGTTGTTGTTGTTGTTAGGTGCCGTCGAGTCGGTATCCGACTCATAGCGACCCTCTGTACAACAGGGGAAACATTATTGTCAGTGCTTCTCTGCTGTTCATAGGGTTTTCAATGGCAGATTGATTTTTGGGAGGGGGTTGCCAGGTCCTTCTCCCAAGCCTACAGCTTCTGGTGTTCCCAGGCGGTCTCCCATCCAGG
>VMDO01001884.1:0-125243 GCA_007922755.1 Pedetes capensis | reverse complement strand
TGGATGCCACAGGGCTATGGCTGCAGGCTGTCCCTGTCTTGGTAGCGCTGAAATGCAAGCATATGTTCCGGTGCTCATGACTGCAGACCATACATGTATTTTTTACAATAGTGAGAGGTGTGGTAGGAATCGCACAACGAAACAAATAAGAAACCACCCGGGAAATCTAAATGTATTTAAGGGGGCATAAAAAGATGGGAGAGGAATTTTCTAAGTACAACTTCGGAAAATTTTAGAGAAAGGAAAATATTTTTCTTTCTTTTGATTTTTTAAAATTATCCAAGTCGTGCATGAACAAATCATAGTTATAAAAATGTCAGTTGTACAGATGGAGTTAATTATTTGCATCCACTACCCACATAGAGATCATCCTCTACCTCCTTCCACCTCCTCCCTCATGCAACCCCAAAATCCTCACTAAGAATAGAATCCTGGAGCAAAACTGAAATTGTTGTTTGTACATTACACATGCATGAAAGCAATTTGAGCCTGGTTTGAACTTATCACATGCTAAATATTTCTTTAGAAAACTTCATGTTTTTCCACTTTAAAGAACTTCAGGCTTAATGCTGCCATAGAATTTTTATAAGACCCTGAAGCATTTAAAAAAACAATAATGTTATAAAAAAAAATCCAATGACATGGTGAGACTGTGGAAATGATTATGGTTTAAATGGAGAAAGCAATGCAACTCTTGGGTCAAAAAAGAAGCACCTGAAGTGGGAGCAGTGGAGCAAACCTTTGGGGTCATCTGGTCTGGCTCCCTTGCTTTACAGATAAGGAAACAGATGACTTTTCAAGAGGAGGGTTTTCTCCATATAGACACTCCTGCTGTGCACTTATTGCCCCTGATATTTAAAGTGGTGCCCTTTGCCAATCAGATCAAATACAGTAGTACCTCAGCACTTGACCACAATCAGTTCTGGAAGGTTGGCCGTACGCCAATCAGTTCAAGGGCTGAGCACTTCTTTTCTTTTCTTTTCTTTTCTTTTCTTTTTTCTTTCTTTTCTTTTCTCTTCTTTCTTTTCTCCTTTCCTTTCCTTTCCTTTTCCCTTCTTTTCTTTTCTTTTGTTTTCGTGGTACTGGGGAGTTGAACCAGGGGCCTCAGTTGTACTTTTTGTAAGCACTCGACTGCTGAGCCATATCCCCAGCCCATTTTTCACTTTGTGTTTTGAGACAGGGTCTCCTTACTTCATGCAGGCTGCCTCTGGTCTCAGACTTGCAGTCCTCCTGCCTCCATCTCCTGGTTCGCTGGATTAAAGGCGTGTGCTACCACACCTGTCCTGAGCACTTTTTTCCCCGCAAGAAATAAGGTAAATGTGTTCATTGATTCTGGCACCTCCTGAATGGCTAATTCAGACACACATATCATGCTAGCTTCCCCAGCAATATGTTCTTTCTTACATTCATCTGTTGTTGCTTGAGGACTGAAGTGTTTGAGCACAGAGCAGTTGGAGTGCCGAGGCACCTCTGTATTCCTTTACCTTCAGACTGGCTCAGCTTGATCATCCTGTTGTCCTCAACAGAGTCTATGAATTCATCTAACAAATATTCCTGAGCACCCATGTTTGCCACCCCTTGGGGTCCAAGGTGGAGTTCAGGACTTTGCACTCCAGGAACCAACCAAGCCCAGAGAGGATGCTCTATAATAAAGATGAAATATGTACATTTTTAGCTTATGTAAATTTTGTAATTAAAAAAAATTTCTCTGATTCCTTTCTATTCCCTGTGATACCCTGATCTGTGCCAGACTACTCTGATTTCTCCCCTCTCCTGCTTGTCATATACTGAAGGTGACAAAATTTGAAATGTTGGGTGTTGCACCAGTCACCATAGGCTGGGTTATACTGGAGAAATAAGCAACCTCTGAGTCTCTGTGCTTTTACATAACAACATGTGTTTCTCATTGAGACCACACCTGGTCAACAGGAGAGTTCTGTCTCTTGTCATTACTCGAGGGGGACAGACTGACAGAGACTCTATGTTGACATGTGCTTCCATGATTGAGGCCACAAGGAAAGGGAAGCTGAAGTTGACCTCTAGTAACTAAATGCTTTTGCAAAAACTTGACACTCATTGCTTTTCCTCACATTGCATTGTCTAAAATAAGATACAAGGGCAAGTTTTACTTCCAGGGTGGTGGCAGTGGTAATGGTAGTGGTAGTGGTAAGAAGTGCAATTCATTCTGTGGACAGAAGGAGAACTGGAATATTTATGAACATAAAAGTTATTATCACAATCGTAAATGTTTATTTGCCTGAAGCTGTAGCACTGTGGCGTCTGATTCTGTTGGATCTCAGAAGCTAAGCAGGGTCCAGCATGGTTAGTACTTGGATGGGGAACCACCTGGGAACACAAGATACTGTAGGCTTGGGAGAAGGATCCAGCAACCCACTCCCAAAAATCAATCCGCCATTGAAAACCCTATGAATAGCAGAGAAGCACTGATAATGGTGTTTCACCTGTTGTATGTAGGGTCGCTATGAGTTGGATACTGACTTGATGGCAGCTAACAATAACAGCAACAGTATTTCAAAATGGAAGAAGGACGTGGCAATCCACTCCAGAGGCAATCCTGAAACAATCAGCCATGAAAACCCTATGAGGGTTGCTGTGAGTCAGACACCGACTTGATGGCACCTAACAACAACAACAAAGTATCTCAAATATACTTGTTGTTGTTGTTAGGTGCTGTTGAATCAATCCTGGCTCATAGTAACCCCATGTACAGCAGATTGTTATCAAATTATAAGACTCTTGAAGGTAGGGGGCCAGGTCCTTCTTATTTTGAAAAACCACAGTGTCCAACAAAAGGTATAAAACCAAGAACTTAATGCATTGTTATTTAATGTTCTACTTTGAGATTTTGTGAAATCTTGTTTAATTAAACCCAGTTTATGTTTTCTTCAGATTCTGGACTTGACTTGTGTAGTGAGGAGCTTTCGGGACATCTCAAGCTCTAGACTGGTTGTGTTCCTTGCTAGCCAGATGAGGAGGTCCCAGGAAGGAAACCTGAACTCATCAAGGCCTTTTCCAGTTCTCAGATGTGTCTAAATGTCCCTGGGGCTCCTCTATCATTTAACACTGCTCACAAGCACAGTCATTTTTTCTGTGGATAAGAAAACAGGCAAGGTGACAACTCTCATTTATCAAGCATCAAGAGTGTACACACAGGTGACCTTTGGGATTCCTTCTGAGATTCTTTAAAGTTTCCTTCAGGGAAGATTGTGTTAAAATAGAGCCGATACCTCTAAGCTTGCTGAAATGCCCCAGAGCCACTGGGCCAGCTAATGATGGAGTCCTTGGCTTTGGGAACCTTCTATATATTGGGCTCCTAGGTCCCATCTGCCTAGGCTTGTTCACCACTACCCAATTCCTGAGCAGCCACTTCATCTCTTACCTGTGATGTCTCCAAAGCTGAGGATGCCTCAGACACACTAACAACAGCATTCTTTCACACTGACTCAGTAAGATTTTGCTCACCATTTATTTGAGAGAGAGGCTGCTTAGGGAAGAATGGGCAAGCAGGATTACTGACAACAACACTAAAACTCTCCTGTGTGGCTCTAAAACATCAGCTCTGGCCCTGTAGCAGTTGCCAACATAATATTGTATAACAAAACACCCCCAAATTAATGGCTTAAAGCAATAGCCACTCATTATTTCCCATGTGTCTGTGGGTTGACCGGGCAGGTCTTCTGATCTGGCCAGTCTAAGCCACTCCCAGTTGGGCTCACACATGCACCTGGCTCATTCACACACCTGTTCAGCTGATGAGTCAGATGAAGGCCCAGTTCAGAGGGGCCACAGCTGGGATTGCTGAGATTTCCCAAGGTCTCTACATGCTCATGTCTCACACATCCTTCTGCAGACTTGTTCAGGCATGTTCTCCCGCCAACCTGAATGTAATCTCATGACAATCACAGAGAAACAAGAGAGGAAGTAGGAATGCTCAAACATTATTTTTCACGACTATCTGCTTTTTAAATATATGTTGTGGTTAGGTGTCCTCGAATTGGTGTCTGACTCATAGCAACCCTATGTACAACAGGTGAAACAGTATTAGTGCTTCTCTGCTATTTATAGCATTTTCAATGGCTGATTGTTTTTTGGAAGGGGGTTGCCAGGTCCTTCTCTCAAGCCCACAGTACCTGGTGTTCCCAGGCAGTCTGCCATCCAAGTACTAACCAGGCCTGACCCTGCTTGGCTTCTGAAATCTGTTGGGATAGGACACCACGGTGGTGCAGCTGCAGGCTTTTAAATATATATACTACGTTTAATTGACTATAATTATACATATTTGTGGGGAACAGTGTGATACTTCAGTACATGTATATAATGAATAAAGATCAAATCAAGGTGATTAGCACATCTGTCATCTCGAACATTTATCATTTCTTTGTGTTGGGAACATTCAAAATTGTTTCTTCTAGTTATTTTGTAATGTATCGTAAATTATTGTTAACTATAGTCACCTGGTCTGAAGCCATATCACTCTAGCATCCAATCCTGCCTGATGTTGGAAGGTAAGCAGGTTGGCCTGGTTAGTCATTGGATAGGAGACTGCCAGGAATACCAGGTGGTGCAGGCTAGGGAGAAGGACTTCGAAGTCCACTCCCAAAATAATCCATCATTGAAAACCCTTTGAATAGCAGGGAAGCACTGACAATAGCACCAGGCATGGCACAGTGTTAGAGAGTGTTTTGTTGTACATAGGGTTGCTATGAGTTGGACTTGACTCAGGACACCTAACAACAACAAATAATGACCTGGGCTGGGGTTTAGCTCAGCTGGTAGAGTGCTGCTCGACACTGTCTGAGGATTATGTGCTCAATCCCCAGCACCACAAAAATGGGAAAAGGATGTGACAATCCACTCCCCAAACAATCCTGAAACAATCAACCATTGAAGACCCTAAGAGGGTCACTGAGTCAGACCCAAGTCAATGGCACCTAACAACAACATAGTTACCTGCCTGCTATTGAACACTAGAACTTATTCTTCCTATCTAACTGTATTTTTATACCAGACCACTGACCTCACTCTATTCCTTCCTACTCTCTACCCTTCCCAAGCTCTGATAACTACTCTTTTACTCTCTACTTCTATGAGATCAATGTCTTTGTTGTTGTTGTTGTTGTTAGGTGCCGTCGAGTCGGTATCCGACTCATAGCGACCCTCTGTACAACAGGGGAAATGCTATTGTCCGTGCTTCTCTGCTGCTTATAGGGTTTTCAATGGCAGATTTATTTTTGGGAGGGGTTTGCCAGGTCCTTCTCCCAAGCCTACAGCTTCTGGTGTTCCCAGGCGGTCTCCCATCCAGGTACTAACCAGGCCTGACCCTGCTTAGCTTCCGAGATCTGATGGGATCGGATGCCACAGGGCTACCGCTGTAGGCTCAATGTCTTTAGCTTCAACATATGAATGAGAATATTCAGTAGCTGTCTTCTGGGTCTGATTTATTTCACTTAATATAATTTCTAAAGGCATTTTCATGAGTCAGATTTACAACTCTCCCATTGGCCAAGGAAGTCACATAGCTTGGTTCAGAATCAGAATGCACAAGGCTGATACTGTTATAAGAGCACAGAGATAGGGAGGCTGTTAATTGGAGTTATCAATGCACTCAGTCTACCACTATTGCTTGGTGCCATTGAGTTAGGTCTGACTCATAGCAACCCTATGTACAACATAACAAAACACTGCTCCAACTCTGTGCCAGGCACACAATCTTTATTATGTTTAAGCCCATTGTTGCAGATACTGTGTCATATTGTTGTTTAAGTCACATTGTTGCAGCCACAGCAACTGTGTCAATCCATCTAGTTGAGGGTCTTCCTTTTTATTCATTGACCCACCACTCTCCCAAACATGATATCCTTCTCCAAGGATTGGTCCCTCCTGACTACATGTCCAAAATACCTAAGACTCAGTATAGCCATCCTTGCTTCCAAGGAGCACTCTGGTTGCACTTCTTCGAGGACAGATCTGTTGGTTCTTTTTGCAGTGCATGGTATATTCAATATTTGTCTCCAGCACCAGGATTCAAAAACATCAATTCTTCTCTTACCTGTGCTATTCAATGTCCAACTTTCATAACCATATGTCATGACTGAAAATATGTTGGCTTGAGTCAGGAACACCTTCATCTTCAATGTGACATCTCTACTTTTCAATACTTTAAAGAGGTCTTTTGTAACAGCTTTTCCCAATGCAATATGGCTTTTGATTTCTTGACTGCTGCTTCCATGGTTGTTGATTGTAGAACCAAGTAAAGCAAAATCTTAGACAACCTTAGTCTTTTCTCTGTAGCCTCAACTATACATATTTGGGAGTGGCAACCCACTTCCAAAAAACAATCAACCATCGAAAACCCTATGAATAGTAGAGAAGCACTGACAATAGTGTTTCATCTGCTGTACGTAGGATCGCTATGAGCAGGACACTGACTCTAGGGTACCTAACAACAACATCCAGATAGGTGGTAAAACATGTCTCCTTCCTTCCTTCCTACCTTCCTTCCTTCCTTCCTTCCTTCCTTCCTTCCTTCTTTCCTTTCTTTCTTTCTTTCTTTCTTTCTTTCTTTCTTTCTTTCTCTCTCTCTCTCTCTTTCTTTCCTTCCTTCCTTCCTTCCTTCCTTCCTTCCTTCCTTCCTTCCTTCCTCCCTTGCTTTCTTCTTTTCATTTTTGCTATAATTAGGGGTTGAACCCAAGACCTTGCACGTACTTTGCAAGCACTCTACCACTGAGCTGCACTTCCTGCCCATTTTTTATTTTTTATTTTGAGTCAGGATCTCACTAAGGTACACAGGCTGCCTCTGGTCTTGAACTTGTGATCCTCCTGCCTCTGCCTCCTGAGTTGCTGGCAGTACAGGCATGCATCCCCATGCCCAGCTCATGTCTTTCCTCTTGTTAGGACTTAAATTTAGAAGGTAAGGGTAGGACATGTAAGCTTTTCCATATTATAGTTTTATCCCCTAAGATGATGCCGTCAGTTTTGGAGAGCTGATAATGTCCTGTCAGAATTCAAGAGCTACTAAAATGATGTAATGCAAACAGTTTTTTTTAATCAAAGGCCACAGAAACCAATTTATATGCTGTGTGTTTCTGACCCTACCTTTCTAACTACAAGAGGTAAATGATAAATATTATTAAAATATCACACAGTTCCAGAGGGAGCCCAGAACCTCTTTGACACTGCATTAATATCATGCTATAAAACTTCCCTTTAATTTGGCAGGGAATGTGATTATTTTTTCTAATAGCTTTTGGAGCCTGCAAAGAAATGTCTTATTTAAAGTGAGCTCCTTATCTCATCTGAACTGGGACCTGCCTGACAGCTAGGCGTGCCACATTAACTGCATCTCACATGTAGCGCCAGGGGCAACCAGGCTGTTGCTTAACAAGGATGCATACTAGCTAATTGCATTTTGGGCCATTGGTTTGTCACTGTGACAGTGCCAAGTAACGGTTTCAAAAGGGAAGCAATGAGGCCAATTCTGACTCACTTATGAGCCTGAAAATCATAAAATGGCCTGCTCCCCAGGAATATGATGTTCCCAAGGCTTTTGGCTCCTATTGCAATACATCCCTCCACTGATAGATTGAAATGTGTCTGGAATATATTAGGCATCCTAAATGTCAATGATCAATTGTCACAATCCTCAGACACACTTGCTCAGTCTTTTCCACAGTCTGCATTAACAGCCTGTGAAAACAAAGCTTGCATATAAGGAAGGCAGTGTTTAACCTTCCTAATCAATGGCTTTAGAGGAACGAACATCTCCAAGGTGCTTAGAGGAAGAGATTCTGAAAAGACTTTTGCATTGTTCTTTGGAGAGGCTTTGCATGCTGTTGTATAATTTGCAAGTACATAAGGGAAGTGAATGCTCAGAATATAATATTCAGAGCTCAATCTATTTATGTTTGTATTAAGTTCTTTGTAAATCTCAATTTAGCAGCTGTCTTCTGACTCAAAATAAAGCTCTTCATGAGGGAGTCTGTGTGGCTGTACAACAAAAGTCACATTATCGTTTGAGTACAAATATTTGCAAAATACAACAAACTGGAAAATTGAGAGAAAAATACCAACTGGAATTTGTGAGTCAATAAATTCTCATGCATATGACATATTGTGAAAAGTGTTGTTCAATCTTCACTTCAAAGGATCTTTTCTCTCTTCTTTTCTTGGCTTTTGGCACTAATAAAACTTCTGGAATGTGTGTGTTTATGTGTACCCTTTCATGCCTTACTGTTTCTGTATTAGGATACGTTCTTAGAAGCTGTTGTAATGCATGTGTGTTGCATTTCATTTCCCAAGGTCCAAAGAGAACACGGAAGGGTGACTGACCTACTGGCAAACTTTACCTCTGAAGGGATGTACAAAGGCTTCATGCTCACAACAGTCTGCTTCGCACATGTGCCTGAGTCCTTGACCCTGAAACAAGCCCCAGTGCTTGTGGCTTAAGACATCTCTTCATTTTCTACTTGTTTCCTCTCTTAAACCTTTTCATTCTGTCTTTTTGCCATAAACACCATTCTGTTACTGCATATGTGGTGGTAGTTTATGTTGGTTCTGTTTTAGTCCAAGATGTTGACATTCTGATCCCTGAGTTCTACGCTCTACATTCATCTGAGGCTTAAAGGGTCCTGGCTTCCCTGAAAGGTGATTCTAAGTGGAAAGTGACACCAAGGTGGCATTTACAAATCTCTCCAAGGTGTCAGCCTTACAAAGTTAGTTATCTGTGTGTTCCTCCAAAATAAAGGACTGGGGTTTAGCTTGGCTGGTAGAGTGCTAGTCTTTGCATTCTGAGGCACTGGATTTGATCCCTAGCACTGCAAAAATGGGAGAAGGATGTGGCAATCTACTCCAAAAGCAATTCCAAAACATCAGCCATGGATGAATAACAGAGAAGCACTGACATAGTGCCGGGCAGAGCATGGTGTCAAGTAGTGTTTTGTTCTGTTGCACATAGGGTCACTATGAGTCAGAGGCAACCTGACAGTACCTAACAACAAAACCAAAATAAAAATCCCTTCTAATCTGTTGTGGTGCCTCCACCAAGGAAATGACACAAATAATTCTTAACCTGATTCATGCTTTTGGCCTCTGTTACCTTTAGAGCTAAGAATATCATAAGTTTACTACCCACTGTGTAATGTAATACTTCTACTTTCTCTATGATATCATCTTTCAAATCTAGAATTCTGGGGCTCTGAACTCTTATGACTCCCTCATCACTTTTCTAGATTTATAAGTATTTATGAGTTTCCTTCATTCTTTGCTTCAACCTCTTGATTTTCCTGGTTTGAAAATCTTGTTTGTTATCATCATTTGACAATGTTCCTCTTCATGAGTACAGATATGACTGGGAAGACAGATACCTGCGCAACAATTCTTTCTGCAGTGTGTTTCGGAAGGAAATGATTTTATTTGTAGTTATGCCCTTATTTGAGGCTTGTTCTCATCCTTCACTGTCTTCTCCGAATAAGTTCACCATGGCTCATGTCCAAGTGTCCTACCCAGGTGAAGATCCCCCCTTTTTGGTAAGAGAAGGCATTATACTTTCTGATGCTATATTTAAGTAGAATATTAAAGCATTGCTTTCTGTATTGCCAGTTAGTTTCTCCCCATGGATATGACAGGGGAATTTACATCTTAGGGATCATCCAGGTGGAGCTGGGAAGTAGGTAGTTAGTTATTAAATTCTGGAGCTCAAAGGAGAGATTACCAGTGGAAATAGAAAGTCTGAGTCAACAGTACTGGATGATAGTGAAGCCATGGGAAGGGATAAAATCCCCCAAGGAGATACTGTTGAGGATTTATAAGAGGAGACTTTCTTGGTAAAACTCAACTCATAGGTGTTTTAGTTCTCACTAGCTCATGCTCCACTCCTTACCTCATCACACTTAGGTGCTGAATTCTTCACTTGCACAGTGCTGAACCTTATGGTGCAAAACTTTTGAGAGTCCTTCAAAGCCTCAATTTTTAATTGGGACTGGTTGTTTCTTTCTTGGTAGTTAAAAATTAATTGAAAATATTGTCCAGAAAGTCTTTTTATTTTTCCTCCCTGGGAATCAGAGACTGTGCCTTTCCAACACCTCACCTCTCTCTCTTATTCTCACCTCCACCTCTTTCCTCACCTGGTCTGGAAATCTGGAAGAGATTTGCAAAAAAGTTACCAACATTCCAGTCTTAGGCCCAAGTAGGCAAATATTTCTCAGGACCACGGTCAGCAGCACACTTGTCTTGATTATCACTCTTCTCCCTAAGTTTAGTCATTGCAGACAGTCCCCAACTTAACAATGGCTCAAATACAGTTTTTTGGCTCTATGATAGTGTGAAAAGGGTATGTATTCAATAGAAACCATACTTCAATTTTTTAATTTTGATCTTCTTTTGAGCTAGCAATATATGGTACAATGCTCTCCTGCCACAGCACCCAGTCAGCTATGAAATCGCAGGTAAACAACCCTTATACTACGGTGTACTATTGCGATACCCTATCACCATGGCTTCCCCATCACCCGGCAATTTATCTGAGCTCAATGCCTGAAACATTCTTCAGGCCTCATGTTCTTTCAGCTGTGTATATTAATGGTAAGTACCTATACAGCAATTTTGTTCTCCACTTTCAGTGTAGTATGCAATAAATTACATGAGAGAGTAAACACTTTATTACAAAATCAGCTTTGCAGTAGATGGTTTTTCCCAACTGTAGGCTAATGTAACTGCTCTGATCACATTAAGGTACATAAGGCTGAGCTGTGAGGTTGAATAGATTGTTGTTGTTGTTAGGTGCTGTTGTGTTGGATCTGACTCCTAGTGACCCTATGTACAAGATGAAACACTACCCAACTCTGTGCCAAGCAAACAATTTTTTTATGTTTGAGCCCAATGTTGCAGGCAGTGTACTTCTTCTCATTTTGAGTCATGCCACATCAGAAACTGGAGGTTCCCGAGACTTTATTCCATTCCTGTCATTAAGGTTGACCCTACTTTGAGGAGTTAAAAATGCATTCAATATGTCAAATAGTTTAGATGTATTAAATGCATTTTTGACTTCAGATATTTTCAACTTATAATGGGTTTGCTGGGATATAACTCCACTGTGAGTCAAGGAGGATCTGTACTTTGAAACTCCATCTTTAACTTCTGGTCTCATTCACTGTTTCTGCCTTTCTGGGGCAAACAAACATTATCTATGTGGACAAATGACGTCTTTCAAAACTTTCTCTCTTGCTTTTATCTCATCATTATATCTTCCTTCACCTGCATCAAAAGTCCAAGGAAAGCTGAACACTAAAACAACAAGTAAAATTGGGAAAAGTATACTTAAGGGGACAAATTAAGTGCACGATAAGTTCATGATTTATCCAAGGGAAAATGGTTCCTGTTGTCTCCCAAGAGGCCGTTGGTTTGTGCAAAAGAAATTGACAGACTCTTGGAGAGGAATACCTATTAACAGATTGCCAGGAATAGGAAAAAAGCTTTTGGGACATCATGTTCAAAAAATTATATTTGCTAAGAAAGGACCATACCCCAACCACAAATGGAGTATGAAAAGCAACCCTGAAGAGTTGAAGAAACCACTCAAGAAGAGCATGTGAGATCTGCAGCAGATTGTACAAACTGAAGGTTCTTCTTAGCCTCACTCAGTTAGGGATGGAGCTTGATCTCATGCTGAGGTTCCTAGGAACATGGAGACTTCCTTGAACTGGAGCAGCAGGTGCTTCAGAGGATGCATCCAGTGATAGCTTGAGTGCTGAAGCCAGTGGATGATGTCCAGCTGCTTTTACAGTTGCCCTAATATGGGTTGTGTTTCATCTTGGGTTTCATGTTTGTGTTCATAGAGATGATGACTCTGCTAAATGATTGATCATTGTGTGCATGCCATGATGGCTGTGAGTCTGGAGGCATTCTTAAGAGATTAGACAAATTTCTTTTCTTGAAATTAGCAACTAAATTTAATGAAAGTAGACTAAACACTCCAATAAAAAGAGACATCGTCAGACTAGATGGGAAGAACAAAATCAACCATATGCTTTAAGCAGCTGACTCACGTTATGTATAATGACACAGAAAAGTTGAAAGCAAAAGTATGAACAAGTTATACTGTGAACACTAACCATAAAACCTAACCATAAAACTGGGGTGTCTATATTAGCATCAGGAAAAAATAAACTTTAAAGCAAGAAATATGAGAGATAACATGGAAAGACTTCAAAATAATAAAAGTTTAAATCCAGCAAAAAGATAAACTAATCACAAACTTGTGTGTGCCTAATAACAGCTTCAGGGTATAAAAACCCATGTTAACAAAATTGGATGGCTAAATAATCAAATAACAGACCTGATGGAGATTTTAGCATACTTTCCAGTAACTTAGAATCAGAAGACTAAAGATTTATAATGATACAGAGCAAGACCTAGTTGACATATATAAAACACTATATTCACCTAGATACAGTACTATGTGTAGCTCATTTTAATGTACATCATTTTGGGAACTGAGAGGCTGATTTGATCTCATGATGACTCTTTCTAAGAGATTTAATGAAGTTTATGGGTCAAAATATTTGATTGATGAGAGCTTCCTGCTCTATTCCTACACCTTAAGTTAGAATATGTTCTGGCTTGTTTCCAAAACACTTCCAGTTTGTGCGTGTGCATGCTGTGTGTTGTATGATACAATGTCCATTTTCAGTTTGGTAGAAAAATCCCCCAGTTCTCAAAAAAAGTAACACTAAATTCACTTAGTAAAAAATTCTTATTAGAGCTTATCTGTGACTAAAAGTGGGGATAAAAGAAACCTTTAGAGCCAGCAGGATTGCCCAGGAAGCTTAACTTTATTGCCAGTGTTCACTATCTGGTTCCTGTAGTCCTGGATCCTGGCACTCTGTGCTCTTAGCTTATGTCAGTTCCTGCCTGCTGCATGCTGCTCAACTGTGCATACTGATTATTTCATCCTGAGGGATTAGTCTTGCCAGTAATTGAGCATAGACAGTTCAGAGCCAGCTTTGCATTCTGTCACTGTGAATGTCCACCTATAGGTGATGCCTGGATTTAATCTACTACCTGAATGGATAATGCTTTGTTTTTCTAAAGGGTGCTGGGTGTCCAGGAAGCCATAGCCTTTCCCCACTCATCAATGCTATGTGTATCTTGTCTTTGAGGGGAAATTTCTGTCCCAGTTTCGAGTTTGCCCATTATAAGGGCCTTAGTATTTCTTCCAGTCAAACCATTACACAACATACCACCAACACATTTGGAATAGTCTACTCTTACTTTCGTAAGTCTTCTTGTATTGCTGATGGTTTCATCCATTGAGTAGGCTATAAGTGAAACTGTGATCTCTTCTCATTGTCCATAAACAATGTCAAGAACCCAATTCTGACAGTTCTATAATATTAATAACATAAAATCAGTTTCTTCATCCATGCATGAAGCAGAACACACAGTGGGACAGTAGTGATGACAGATTTTCTTGACTGTGGCTCCCCAACCCTCTTTATCCAATTCCCTTTGGAAGCATGCAGGGCTTGCTGGACCAGCTGCTTTTAGGGAAGCACCATGGCATGGAAGTCCTAAGACTGAAAGAGATGACCCCCTCTGGGCTGGATTTTACATGAGGCTTTTAAGCTGGTGTATTAGTTACTTTTCCCCTTGTTGTGACAAAATATGTGATAGAAACAAGTTAAAAGAACAAAGGTTTTTTTTTTTTTTTTTGGCTCACTGTTGTAGAGGGTTCAGTCTTTCACGTCAGGGAAGGCATGGTGGAACAGCTCAGTTCACATCATGGTGGGCCAGGAAGCAGAGAGTGAGTGACAGGAAGTAGCCCCCAGTGACCTCCTCTTCCAGATAGGCTCCACCTCCTAAAGTTTCCATAACCTCCCAAAATAGGGTCACCAGCTAGGGACCAAGTGTGCAAAAATACTTGAACACATTTGGGAAGACATTTCATATTCTAACCTTAACATATGGGGAGTCATGCTGTAGGTGCTGTCCTAATTAATACCTTACCAGGATTAACTATGTATATGTGGCTGTCTTTGTCTTCCTTCACTATCAAAGATCACCTACCATTTTCTCTAGAACTCTGCTCCTACCTTTGTATCTACTCTCTCCTACCTCATTACTTTCTCCCTCTCAGCTGGCAATTTCCATCAGCTCAAAGATTTTTCTTCCGTATCTGTTATTGATTTCCTCAATAAGAAAAATCAAACTACTAAGTGCCCAAGTATTACATTCTGTATAAAGTTTTAAAACACTATATTTAGAAAAAGTTGGCAGACATAAGCTCTCAAGTTCAATTAAGTTTTGGCATGATAAATACATAATGGGGCTAGTGAGCTCTAGTTAATATCTGGACAGGGCATTTCTGGCCATTTGTATTATAGCTTTCAATAAATTGGTAGCTCCTGGAGAATAAGGCATAGCAAATAAAATTTAGTAGATTGAGGAAGACTGACTCTTTCAGCAAACCTGGCTCAGTCTTTTTATTTTGAAAAGTATTGATCAAAAGATCCACTCTGATTTGGCCAGTCATATCATCAAGAAACAGCCTCTTAAATGTCTTTAGACAGCCAATCTTATTTATGATAAATTAGACTTAAGCCAGATCCAACTCAATGGCACCTAACAACAGACTTATGCTAAAAAGTTACCTAAGTAAACAAATACCAGGTAAAGATTGTAAGTATAACTCAGTCAAGTTCATATCCACATTACCATGTTGTATTTAATTCTGTGTTTTGATTCTGGACACTTGTGGCATTTTTTTTTTTTTTTTTTTAGTGCTAGGGGGTTGAACCCAGGGTGCTCTACCTTGAATCACACCTACAGTCCCTCTTTTCATTTTTTATTTTGAGACAGGGTCTTTGTATGTTCTGGAGGCTGCCTCTAGCCTCAAATTCATTATCCTCCTGTTTTGGCTTCCTGAGTTGCTGGGATTATAGGTATGTGCCACAGCATCCAGCTAGTTCATGTTTTTTGAGGAATTTGTTCATTTCATCTCAGTTGTCAAATTGATGTATATAGAGTTATTTACAGTACCCCCTTATCAACCTTTTGATATCTGTGTGTTCTGTAGTGATAGCCCCTCTTTCCTTCTTGATATTGTAATTTGTATATTCTCCTGTTTTCTTTTTCAGTCTTGCTAGAGGTTTATCAACTTTATTGATCTTTTTAGAGAACCAGCAATTTGTTTCACTAATTTTCTCTATTAAATAATGGAGAATTCTGTTTTCAATTTCATGGATTACTGCTCTTTATTATTTCCTTCTTTCTACTTGCTTTGAATTTATTTGGCTATTCTTTTTCTAGTTACTTAAGGTAGAACCTTAGGTTATCTATTTGAAAACTTCTTTTTCTTCTACTACAAGCATTTAATGGGATAAGATTTCACCTAGCACTTCTTTAGAGGCATCCCACACATTTTGATGTGTTTTATTTTCATTTTCTTTCATTTAAAAACTTAAAGAAATTTCCCTTGAGAATTCTTCTTTAATCATAGATTCTTTAGAGGTATATTGTTTAAATTCCAAGTATTTGAGGGGGGTCCATTATCTGTTATTGATTCTCTAGCTTAATTATATTATGGTCAGAGAGCATACTGTAAATGATTTCCATTATTTTAATATTGGTAAGCTTTATTTTTTGCCCCAAGAGATGGCGAATGCCCCATGTCCACTTGAAAAGAACTTGTATTCAGTGACATTGGAAGTGTTTTCCATATATCAGTTAGATACAGTTGATTGATGCTGTTTTTTAGTGCTTTTATCTTTGCTAATTTTCTATCTACTAATTTTATATTTTACCTTGAGTATTGAAGTCTCAAAACATAATTGTGGATTTTTCTATTTCTTCTTTCAGTTCTGTCAATTCTTGCTTCAAGTATTTTGAGACTGTGTTGTTAATTGCCTACACATAAAGAATGTATATTTTCTTGATAATTTGACCATTTTATCATTATACAACATCCTATATCTCTGGTAATTTTCATTTCTATGAAATTATGTATGGTATTAGTACAGCACTTCATAAAGATTTTTTCCATGCTTTTTCTTTTAACTTACCTGTATCATTGTCCTAAGTGTGTTTCTTATAGACAGCATATAGTTGGACAGTTTTGTTTTTCTCTTCTAGCAATATGTCTTTAATTGGCATGTTTAGATTATTTACAATTAATGTAATTATTGACATATTTGGATTTAGGTCTACCATCTTATTATTTGCTTTTTTTTCTGTTGTTCTTTAACGTCTTTTTTCCCTTATTGTCCCTTTCTTACTTCTTGGTGGGTTATCTGAACATCTTTAGATTGTAACTTTTGAAGAGGTGATGTTGGTGACATTTTTTGAAATCTTGCTACAGGAAATATTGTTGCTGTTTAAAGTTTTCATTCTTTTGATATAATGATGATTATAATAATAATGATGATGATAATGATAGCAGTAACAGCTATAAGCTAGTGGGTTCATAGGATATTTTTTGTGATTAGGAAACTCACAGGTCACAATATGTTAGTTATGATTCCCTGATAATCTATCATCAGTTTTAGGTAATATTACATTACTAGTTTAGGTCTACTAAGGAAAGTTATCCTTATTTGATGTCTCTTCTTTTCTTTTGCTCCAAGTGGTGTATTCCAATGTCCCTTACCTCTGTGTTAAACTGGGATTGTATATTGAAGCAATGGTCAATTGTCTCAGTTTTTATTGGACCATAAACATCCATAAAGAACATATGCTACATATTTGATTTTGCTGCTATTAAGTTCTGAGATTCTGCCAGTGGCTGTTTTATAGTGTCTGCTGTACTTATCAAGTAAACAGTGTTACCAAGAATTATCCACTAACTGGTTTATGCTCCATATTCAAGCTCCAAGAGGGACCACTGATGTACTACAGCTGTATACCTTGTAAATTCTGTATTTTCCTAGAAGCTTGAGTTAGGGAGCAGAGATGGTCTATTAAGCCACTTAGATACCATTATTCACTTTTATTTTGCTGGTGGTAATCAGAAGAAGGTCCACTTATCATGAGGCACATATTTGGATGTGATCACCTGAATGTGTTATCTATTTTAAAAGAATACTTTAAATGTTAACATGGAGAAAGGAAACCAGAATTAGTTGAATATGTACTCCATGGTGTTACTTTTTACATGTATTGTCTTCAGAAACCTCTCAATTAGTCCAAAAGAAAGGTACTCTCAACATATTGTTTCATATATTTTGAAATTCATGTCCAGACACATTAAGTAATCCATGCAAAGCCAAATAGGTAGTGATATCCAGTTCAGACCACGTGACTCCAAATCCATCAACATTTCTAGTAGAACACCTACCATCCTCTCCACATGCTTGTTGTTGATAATGATCTCTACAGAAATTCTACCTTTTCCAATTATTTAAGCATCTGACTTGTAGTTTTGCTTTTACTCCATAATAGTAATAACCAACAAGAGCAGAATAGTGTAGTGATTAATAGCTCAGACTTTGCAGCCAGACTGTCTGGGAGTGAGACTAGTTGTGCTATTGATCAACTGTACAACTATGGACAAATTATTTCATTTTCTGTGCCTCAGTTTCCTCATTAGATCTAGGAGGATAATATTTGTACTTACCTCGGAGGATTGTGAGGATTAAATAAGTTGTCATTTGTAAAGCTCTTAGAGTAGTGCCTGGTACATTGCAAGTACCATATGTATATGCTCAGCAAATAAGTAACAGTTGTCATTTATTATATATTGGATGATTTACTGAGCATTATAGATGGAATATAAAATATAAGGAAGGTTCTATTTATCTACATTTTATGAATGAGGACATCAAGGTTTAAAAAGGATAAAAACTAGTCTGAAATCATTCTAGTGATGAGTTCATTCTGAAAAACTTGGAAAATCAAAATGACAGGTTGAGGATACAGTTTGGTGGTAGAGCACTTTCCTTGCATGTGCAATGCCCTGGGGTCCATCCCCAGCACTGAAGAAAAAAATGCCTCATGATAGATTATTGAAATCATACCATATGTATAGTTTTCTATTTTCATTTTATCCCTTAACATTCTATTTAAAAACTTCATCTTATCATGCCATTTTTGTTGTTGTTGTTGTTGTTAGGTGCCGTCGAGTCGGTATCCGACTCATAGTGACCCTCATAGGGTTTTCAATGGCTGACAGTATCGGGATTGCCTTGGGAGTGGATTGCCCATTTTTTTAGTTAGTATTATTATCTCTAATGGTTGTGAAATATTTCATCATTTAGATATGATACTGTATCTAACTATTCCTTTGATAGTGACATAAATTGCCTTTCAGGATTTTACTCTAGTAAGTAATATTACAATGAACATGTTTGGCTGCAGTTTTTCCCCTCAGGATGTATTTTGAGACTTGGAATTATTGTGCTGAATAAGCAAACATTTAAAAATTTTATTTATTTGTTTGTTTGTTTGTTTGTTTATGGCAGTATAGGGTTAAACCTAAGGTCTCACATATTCTTTTGCAAGCACTCTACCACTGAACCGCACCCCCAGCCCATTTTTCACTTTATTTTGAGGCAGGGTCTTGCTAAGTTATGCAGGCTGTCTTTGGCCTCAAGACCCTCCTTCCTCTGCCTCCAAAGTCACTGGGATTATAGATGTGTGACTCTGTGCCTGGCTTATTTTTTGACTTGTTATTAGCCTATATTATTTGTACAAAATAATGGCCTTCATTGTGACATTTTCATATGTGCATATAATGTACTTTGAATTATTTTTGATTTTTGAGACAACGTCTCACTATGTAGCCCAGGCTGGGTTTGAACTCATGATTCTCCTGCCTCCGCCTTCTGAGTGCAAGACTTATAGGCATGTGCCCTCACTCTTGGCTGTAAGTCTCTTATTTTTATTTATTTACTTATTTATGTACTTAATTTTTATTGTTTTAAGTCTTTTTTTTTTTTCTTTGCTACTGGGGTTGAACTCAGGGCCTCACACTTGCATGTTTTGCAAGTGCTGTACTACTGAGCTGCACCCCTAGCCCATTTACTTTGTTGAGACAGAGTCTCCTTAAATTACAGACTGTCTCTGGTTTCGAACTTGCGATCCTCCTACCTCTGTCTTCCAAATTGCTGGGATTACAGGCGTGTGCCACCATGCCCAGCTATTGTTTTAAGTCTCTTTTTAAAAAAAATTTAATTAATTAATTAATTAATTTGTTTATTTTTGTAGTACTAGAGGAACCCAGGGCCTCGCACTTGCATGCTTTGCAAGTGCTGGACCACTGAGCTACACCCTTAGCCCCTTTTTTTTTTTTTTTTTTAACTTTTTGAGACAGGGTCTTGCTAAATTATGCAGACTGCTTCGGTCTCAAACTTGCGATCCTCCTGCCTCTGCCTCCCGAGTCGCTGGGGTTACAGGCGTGTGCCACTGTGCCTAGCTGTTTTAAGTCTTAAACAAGCTAATTGGCAAACATTTTCAAAGGAACTTACAGAAAATCATAAGTGAAAGACACAGAAAACCTAGAAAGAAAATAATCAGATTCCTAAGATACAGGTTGTTTTTAAAATCACAATTTTCATTTTGGGATAATTGCAGATTCACATGTATTGGTAAGAAATAATCCTGAGAGATTCTTCTGCCCTTGTTTCCATTTCTTCACTGGTAATGTCATGAAACCATCCAACATGATCACAACCAGCACACTACACTGATGCAGTCAAGACACAGAGCATTCCTATCATCAAAGGAACCCTGAGTGGCCCTTCTGTGGCCTGTGGCCACACATACCACACTTGATCATTGACAATCACTAATCCTTTCTCCATTTCTATAGTTTTGTCATTTTGGGAATGTTATATAAGTGAAATCTTAAAGCATGCAATTCTGCAGGATTTTGTTTGTTTACTTAGCATAATTCCCTGGAGATTCATCCAAGTTGTATATCAATAGCTCCACCCGTTTATTGCTGAGTAGTATTCTACAGTATATAGTACCATGGTTTATTTAACTATTCACCCACTAATAGACATCTGAGCTGTGCCCAACTTGGGGCTATAGTCAGTAAAGGTGCTATATGCACAGGTTTTGCTTTTCACAACCTTTGCTTTCCCATCTTTGCACAGACACTGCAGGCTTGGGGTGGGCTGCTCCTCAGTTCAGCCCATCATGCCCACTTCCCTGGAGCTCTACTGAAATATGCTAACTTTTGGTCCCTCTGAGTTTTGCACTGGATCCTGGGGGACACTGCTCACTTCTTTCTCAGTGCTGGCCCTATGTACCGCTCACGTACCACCTTGAAGACAAACAGCAACCACCTGACCCACCTTCAAGGTGTGCCCTTGCTAAGGGCTTTCCACTGCTGCTTGCCACTCCATCTGCTCCAGCTCCTCCCTGACGCCAGGCTGTCATCACAGGTTGTGCTCAGCTTCTAACTTGCATGTCCCTGGCTCCTGGCTGGTTTTGCAAAGGGGGAAGGAGGCTGTTTCTGGCCACCAGCGTCCACTGCTTTGCTGTCTTTCAGCATCCTCTACAGGTCATTTCTCTCCAGCCAGTTCAGACTCTTCTCCTTTTAGCATCTCTTTAAACTTAGAGATATGGGCTTTCCTCTACACACAGTGGGGCGCATTCTGCATACATGAGGCTTGGCAGTGCTTCACCCACGTCTTGTCAGGTCCTCTCACTCCCAATAGCCAGCAACCCTTGAAGGCCAAGTGTGTTGATTTCATATCCTACTGAGACTGGGTGTAGTGCCTGTATACAGCACACCAACATTTATTAAATGAGTGATCGAATCAGTGATGAATTTCCTGAAAGCATTGGGAGGGGGGATTCTACCACTAACACAGATCCCTGCTGCATTCCAGGGATCCAGGTTTCTGCTAGAAAGTTGGCCCACAATCCTTGTAGTCCTCTTTGGCTGCTGATTTTCCAACCATGGCTTTACACCTGTTTTGTTTTACAATATTTATTGGGAAACCATTTTAGCTGCTTATTATAGTCAGATATCATCCTTGACAAGCCATTTTCCTTGAATTATCCCAGTGAGAAATATTTCTAAAGGCATCAAATGAAATCATCCCACTGCTTCCCGGGGCCAGCTGGACTGGACAGCCATGTTCAGTTTCCTAGGCTTGCAAACAGAGCACTTTGTGTTTTTAGCTTACTCCAAGCAGCAAAGCTGTTGCTAATTCTTACACTAACAAATAGAGCTTTAATAAATTCTACCAAGTAAAAGCAACAGGAGGATTTACAACTGTATCTTCAGTGAGTTAAATGACATAATGCAGTGCCTACAACATAGTAAGCAGCCAATAAATGGAAACTCTTGTGATGCTGGACACTACTATCAACAATGTTATAGAGAAATAACACCACACAGAAATGACGACTAGTAGGGAGGACATTTTCAAGAGTTATCAGAAAATAAGGTCACATAAATAATTACTTTAAGTTAGGAGTAAGGAAACTAAGGCTGAGAAAAAAAACTCACTTTAAGTAAATTAAAAAGATGAATATAGAGGAGTTAGGAGAATTGACAGAAAGCTAAATAGGCAATGTACATTTCATAATGTGTTTAAAAACATGAATTACATGCTTATGCATTCACCCTGGAAAATTTCACGCAGTTAATCAAATCACATTGTCTCAAACTGCAGTACCAAAAACTTTTGACATACACCAATGCAACATCTCCAACAATGTTGTAAGTGGAAAATTGTGATTACATCCTTCCATAATTATTTCAGAGGCTTTTGAGTAAATGCAGAAATCCCCACTGAAACTTGAACATGTACTACAGAGCTCTGAGATTCTATCTTGCTGTGAAACACAACCTGTGATGTTGTCAAGATGTCTGAACTTGTGGGATTTGTATAGAGAGATTGTCATTAATTCTACGATCCTGGTCCTTTTCTTGGCTTCCTGATGTCACTGCTCTGCTTTTCTTATTAAATATGAAAGCATTTGTCTTGACCAGCTTTAAACTAAACTATCAAGCTTGGTTTTAGTAATGCATTTTTAAATAATTACTTTATTAATATTAATTTCAGATGTGTCTATCTTCAGCTTATAAGCCTGGAAATAGAATTTTAGAGCATGATGCCTCTGGATGATTATCTTTTATTCCTGGGTGAATGGAACACTGATTTTTACATAGCCAGTGATCAAGACCAGGGTGATCTTAGGGGAAGCAAAATGCTGCATCAACTTCACCAACCAGCCATGCTGGGTCATCAGCTGGCGGAGAGACACCCACAAGGTTTTATAAACACAAAATTGAAGGACAGTCCAAATGAAAAGAGAAGGTTAGCCACAGCACAGAATTCCCTACTGGGACTGCATTAAAGGTGGTGGCCATGAGATAGAGCCAGCTGACACTGAAGGGGACTAGATAGTGATCACATCAGGCTGCAGCAGCTCAGATGAATGAAGGCCATGGGAGACAATGAACTCGGAGACGATTTTGCTCTATGTCAGAGATAACAGCATGGCTGGATAGCATTTCTCCAGCTCCACCCAGTAAAAATGGTGACCGTGTTTCCCTCTAGCAAAAAAAAGCTAGAAATAAAAAGGATTTGGCTTTAGAAGGAGACCTCTGAGGTAGTATAAAGGATTTTTTAACAAATAGATCCTGAGCAGAAGCAGTTGTAATAAAGCAGAACAATTAGCAAACATTCCTAGGTAATATGTTCATGTTGTTGTTGTTGTTAGATGCTGTGGAGTTCAGTCTGAGTCATAGCGATCCTATGTACAACAGAATGAAACACTACCTGACACTGTGCCATGCCCAGCACTATTGTTGGTGCTTAAGGAAAATCCTAATTCCCACCCTCCCGCTAGACCCTGCCCCAGAATTTACTGGCTGGCTAGCATCTACAGATACTTTTTTTTTCTTTTTGGTACTGGAGGTTGAACCCAGGGCCTTCCACATGCTAGGCAAGTGCTCTACCATTGAGCCACATCCTCCAGACCTATTTTTATTTTTATTTTTTTTAACTTGAGACAGATTTCACCAAGTTGTTCAGGCTGCCTCTGGCCTTGAACTTGCAATTGTCCTGCCTCAGCCTCCTGAGTCATTGGGATTATAGGCATATGTGATAGTAGTCAGCTAAATATTTACATTTTCAATTCAAAGAAAAGTGTCAGCAACTTTATTTTAAATCAAGAAATAGATAAATAATGATAGCAAAAATCTAGAAGCGTTTTTTTTCAGAAATTGGTACAAAAGTAAGTCTTTTTAATGAAAATAATAGACATTTACAGTTTATCTCAGTGGATGGGATTGAAATGTGCAGGAACTTACTTTTTAAACACTTACCCTATTGTAGCCACATATTGCCAGTATTTAGTACACATACATACTTCCTTCAGATTTAGAAGCAGTTTTAACTGGAGCTGCTAATTGATACTTAGTGAAAAACAATTTATGGTACATTTTATTTTTCATTACTACAAAACTGGTTTAAAATAATGAAGGTCATGTAAAAATATTACCTGGGCCATAAACTGTGCTAATTATCAGAGGTGTTTGATGAATAAAGAGGGGGAGAGTTTCAACTCTTACTAAGTGTAAGACACTGTAATATTAGAGCAGGACATTGATGGGGTGTGGCAGGTCTCCCGGCAGTGTGTGATCTTCTTTCTCTCCAGGTATCAGGACACTGTGTTTCTCAATGCCTGGTCTCCTTATGTCTCTTACTCTTTGATATGAAATCTGGTGCCTAGAAAGAGGGAGGTTTTATGCCAGGGTGGGCATAAGATCCTATCCAAAGATTCTATCTGGGTTCTGACAGAATCCAGAGATAGAGTAAGCATCCCTGAGATGTCAGCTGTCAAGTTCCAGGCAGCAAATGGACTTCCTAGGGATCTGAATTTATTCATTCTTTGGTTTGGTCATCCCTCACATGTGCCTGAGCATCTATCCAGCAGTGAACACAGCAGACATGGTCTTCATCCTCCTGAAGCTTGCAGTGAGAACAAGAGAAATGTTAAATGTATTGAAAAGGAGTATGGAATTCACTGGGGTGGGGAGACTAATGACAGGAGATTCCGGAGTCCACAGAAAATGAGGAAGCAGAGACAGGATGGGATACTTGCATTCCCTAAGGGAGTTGTGAGCCCAGCTAGAGGTTTTACTGATCATAAGTACTGATATCAAGAGGGTTGTAAGCCAAGGAAGTACCAGCCATCACAACTTCAAGGACTCCAGAGAATGAACATGAGCAGGTCACAGAGGTTGTATACAAAGGACCTTTGAGATGAAGGTCAACTGGCTGAGACCACAGCAAGCCTGTCCTTTGGATGAAGTAATTGGCAGCCACTGCTTATAAAATTTCTGTCTTGATCAGCATTCCAAAGGTACAGTAGAAGATGACAGTAGTATAGGTTCTTTTCCAGTGTGTTACTTTGGGTAGCCCTGACATTGGTTGTGTTGTCTAAGAGCCCCAAACCTTTCTGGTGATGGCTCTGACTGTGGCAGTATATAGTGGGTGCTATCATGGGTGGATTTGTTTATTGTCTGAACAAAAACAAGACAGTCAGTTGCATAGCACATCAGTAGCCTTGCATCAAGGATCAGGTAAGACCCGTGGCTATGCTGGAAGTTCCAGCAAGGTCTAGGCGACCAGGCAATAGAGATGCATCTGAGGACATCTCTTGCTTGTCTTCATAATATTGCATAAGTTGTGTCTGCTCCTGCCATTCCTAAGAGGAAGAAATGGGAGTGAAATGAATTTGAAGACTGAGCATTTTACCTAAAAAAGAATATCATCCTGAGGGGACTGTTCATATTATAGAATTGTACTGAGATTGTGTATATTATTTTCTCCACTGGCTGGTCAATGGATCTACTTGTGACCCCAAAAGAAACCATAAATAATTCATATGATGAAATATTATGCATATATATAAAATAAAATTTTAGATCTATATTTAACAGTGATACATAGCCAGTGATACATAGAATGAAAAAAGCATGTCAACAAACTTAAAGTAAGCCGGGTGTTGTGGCACATACCTGTAATCCCAACAACTCAGGAGGCTGAGGCAGGACAAGCATGACTTTGAGGCCTGTCATCGTTTGAATATAAAATGTCCCCCCAAAGTCATGCGCTTTAATGTTGGGTCTCCAGGTGGTGGTACAGTCCTGGGAGGTTGTGGAACCTTGGGAGGTGGACCTAAGTTGGAGGAAGTGAGTCATGGGGGCAGGTCTTTGGAGGTTTTTACCCCAGACCTGTGGCTCCACTGTCTCTTGGCTTCCTGCTTATGAAGATGTAATTTCATCTGCCATGGGCCCTGCCACTTACCCTGCCACACTAGCCCTACCCCCATGGTAGACTGATCTACTAACTGTGAGCCTTCAGTAAATCTCTTTTCTCCCTAAGTTTGTCTTGGTTGATTTTTCTGTTACAGCAATGACAGCTGACTAATAAAGGACTAATAAAGTTGAGGCAGCCTGCACAACTCAGCAAGATCCTGTCTGAAAATACAAAACTAAAAAAATGGGCTGGAGGTGCAGCTCATTGGTAGAGCATTTACCTAGCATGCATGAGGTTTAACATCCTAGTACTTAAAAAACAAACAAATAAATATCCCCCCCAAAAAAAAAAAATTTGAAGTGTACTTTGGTTTTATTTATGTAAAATTGGGCATGTGTCCTCAAACATAAAAATAAGTAGGTAATGATATTGGGTAACCTTTTTTTCATTTTCTCTTTCATGCTCTTCTGGATTGCCTAATATTTTTACTATGAGAATATTTTATTTTTATAGAAACTATTTTACTTGTTAAAAACAAAATAAAAACTTGTTAGTTGCTTTGGGGAGTAGGGCTACTATTTACTAAATTCCTTCCAGATTATTCTTTTGCATGTACTGGAAGCCAAAATACTTTTGAGAGATGGATGGCCTAGGTGAGTACCTTCTCTATAAGCAGTTTTTAATCTCTTGCTGAGATGTCACATGATAATTTCCTATAACCAGTCATGCCAGGTGACCCATAAGTTCCCCAGGTGAAGAAGCTAGTATTGTTTATTATTATTGTGGTAGACCTTCCAGAGAGACCTAAGACAATGGCTCTTCTCAGATGGTAGGAACTGAATTGCTAGGAAATCCAAAGGGAAAAAAATAACTCATGAAAATTGAGATGGCCATTTTACTTTTTTAAAGTATAGGACAAAGGCTATGTCATCCAATGAAGAGGTGACAATTTGAAGAATATGTCTTTTTGGGTAAGGAATGGCCCTGAGTTGGATTTCATTTGCTTCCTGGCCCATCAAGCTTATTATCAGGAATGTGGAGGTGATCGTCAGAGTCTCACCTTTCTAATGAATGTTGCATACCAAGTTGTCAGCAGCTGGAGCTGCAGAGTGCCTTCTGGGAGGTGGTGGTGCAGCCCAAAGACCTAATCAAAAGCAGAGTGGAATTAAGTCTATGGAGGCTCTGTCTCCCTCTTGGCTCCAGGAGCCAAAAGCAGATTTATTCAGTGACAAGGAAACATTGTGTACTATGTCCAGCTTGCCATGGACATCCTGGTTGAAAATGACAGAATATTGAAAGGAAATTGTTTTTTAATCTAAAATGTGTTTAGACTTCCTAAACTTGGTTTAGCATGTTATGACTGGATTTTCTGGAAGAGCCAGGTAGATTCTGAGTCCTGACTTTCTGCTGGGAAAATTGAGAGACATCTAAGGACAAATTCCTGCTTCTAGTAGTTTAGATACAGTGTTGGCTCCCTCTCCTGCCCCTAACTTCCTTTGCTGTTCCTCAAACTCCCCAAGTGTGCTCTGACTGCAAGGCATTTGCCCTGTTTTCCTTCACTGAGACCTTCTCAGCCCAAATATCCCCTAGCAGAGTGGTCTTCCCTAGAAAGACAGCACCCTGTGCCCTACCTACTTACTCCTATATCTTCCTTACTCTGCCTTATGTTATATATAACACCTATGCCTACCTAATATATGGCATATTGCTTCCCATTTGTCTACTTCCAGCAAAATGTCAGCTCCACAAAAATAAATCTTATCTGTTTTGTTCACTACAGCATCCCTAGAATCTAGAAGAGTGTTTGGCAAAAATAGACATCCAGTGTGTTTTTGTCAAAATGAGTGAATAAATGAATGGCAGAATGCCATTTACCGGATGGGCATGGTACGGAGAAACTGTATATAAGTCAATTATTATAAATGCAAACTTTAAATGCATTAGGAGAAAGCTGGTGTTCAAGTGAATTCTATTTTTTATCCTTCCTGTAGAAACTGGCCTTTTGTTCAGACCTAAATTCTAGAGTTAGATTTTCCTTCCAGGTGGATCCACCTATATGTAGCTATGTGTGTGGTGAAGAACACTCCAAGGGTCATCTAGATACATCTGGGCTTTCTGTAGAGATGGCGTCATGATTGACATAGTCACTACTTCTGGGTTCTGTTTATTGGCCCCTAAGATGATGATGGAACTGAATAGCCTGAAGGAGAACACTAGCTGAAAGGAGGAATGAGATAAAAGTATTTGCAAACAGTGTGGCTCCATCTAATGCTTTGTCAAGGGTTAGTCCTTTAGTTATTGGATCCTAGGCAGGTCCTGGGGTCCCAGGGCAGCAGGTAGGCTGAATGTGCAGAAGGAGGAGTTTGCATACGGTTTAGACCCTGTGCAGGCAGATTACATTGGTAAGGTCAAAGCCACATATTCCCTGCTGGGCAGTCAGGCTCTCCTGGCACAGGTGCATTGCCTGCCCTTGGTTGTTGCTTAGTTAATGTTTGATCAATGCGTTTATTATCTGAGAGAATTGGGTGAGAAAAGCTAACTTGAAAGTGCCTTTGAACTGTGGAGGTGCTTTTGTCATTAGCACATTTGGGGTTTTCTCACAACAGCAGCCTGCGAGGTCCAGGTCTTCCTTTAAATCCCCAGGAGAGCAGAAGGATAAGGTCCGAGTGGGCCAGATCTAGGTTTGTGGAGCCTGAACTGTTTACAGTTTGAGTAATAGTGTTTAAGAGAAAGCATATGAAATGAAGCCCAGGTTCTGGAAGGGGCTGGCAGCTTATTTATGTTCCAATGGCTTGACAGGGAATCTGTTTCCAAGGTAGTATGCTCACACCTTTGGGGATTCAGGTGTATCAGGGGCTCCTGAAAGTGGCTCACAGAGGGCCTATTGGTGTGGAAGATGGCACTCCCTGGGAACATTCCTGTCCTGAGGGAGAATTGAGACTGCCAATAAGGATACCGTAGTTATAAAAAGGGCTGGGATTTAGCTTAGTTGGTAGAGTGATGCTCTGCAGTCTCTGAGGTCCTGGGTTAAATACCCAGCACCGCGAAAATGGGAGAAGGACCTGGCAATCCACTCCCAATGCAATCCCGAAACAATCAGCCATTGAAAACCCTGTGAGGGTCGCTATGAGTTGGACACGACTTGATGGCACCTAGCAACAACAACAACAACAAGTTATAAGAGGATCAGGTCTGAGAAGAGAGTGGGAACTTTTTCTCAGAGCTGATTTCTCTCAAGCTCTGTAAGAAACTGCAGCCCAGAGCAGCATCCCCAGCTACCCAGGGACAAAGTCTAGAACAAGACAGGATAGGTGTCTTCCCGCCTCTATTCTAAGTGGGCTTCAATGTCCAGAGAGTGACAGCATCACTTTCCTCCCAGGCAGCAGTGGCAGCTAACAGACTTTGGTAATAGGAGCAATTTACCCTTTGAAGGGCACATACATGCTGGTGACTTTATGAATATATCCTCTGTAATTCTTACGGAAACCCTGCAAGGTAAATATCACTAACCTCATTTTCCAGGTGTAATAGGATGGCAAATTTGCTCACGCACACTCAGGTGCACAAAGACAATGTAGACTCTTTATTTTCTTTAGCTGACTTCAACCTCCTACGAGTTTCCACCCTGCTGGGTTGCACAAAATGTAGTCTTGCCAACTAAACAAGGTCTAAATCTCTTCTGGTTTATAGCCTCTTTCCTGTTCAAATAGTCAGTTTTCAAGGTTAAATTTCCTTATGACAGCATATACACACACACACACACACACACACACACACACATAATTTTGAAAAAAGTAATTGCTTTTAAATTGGTACATAAAACATAAACATTGTACACATTAATAGGATAACAAGTAATGTTTGATTCATGTATACATTGTGTAATATTTAAATCAGGTTAAACATACCGACCTCAAATATTTATCATTTCTTTGTGGTACAACTTTCAATATCCTTTCTCCCAGCTTTTTGAAATGCAAAGCACATCATTGTTACCTGTAGTCACTCTGTGTAACTTCACTTAGTACCCCTTGATCAACCTCTGCTCTCCCTGAAGACGTCGTCCTCTTGCAGTGTTCTTTACTTCCCCCTCTTGCCCAAAGTCAGTCCTGGACTCACTGGGATTCCTCAGCCAGGGGATGGGATTTGGGGATGCACAATGTTCTCTGTGAGTGGTGGCTTCTCTGCTCCACGGCCTGGGGACCAGAGGAGATAAATGAGCCTATTTGGTCTTCTAGGGTGACATGTGCATGGTACATGTGCTCTGGTCACCTTTGCTGAACAAGATGATCACTCAGCACCTTCAGATCTCTGTGCTGGGGCACACAGAAACTTCTGGATCCCTACATGCCATACCCAGGCCAGAAGGAGCCCAGAGAGCAGCCTTGGACCACCTGTCTGGGGTGACATCCCCCTGACTGGGCACTCTGTGTTGCTCTTTCACTATGACCTTCAGGGCTGCATAGGGCTTCCTCCAGTTCCATGTCACCTTTTGGTCCTTTGCCCTTGATATGCTCTGCTACTGTGTAATGCAGCCCAATGATCTTCTCACTCTTTCTGTGTAAACTCAAAGCTTCTAGAAGGTCAATTTCCTTCTCAAGTTGACATCAGATGCTTCTTATCTAAATTAAACAGTTGCCAACTACATGACTTCTGGCATCTAGTAAATATTGACATTTTGGAATAAAACTTTTACGTCATTCTTTTAAATCAATCTGGAGAATCTAAATACTATGATGATTTAATACCATGGTTCAGAAAACACAGGAACAAGCTCTTTTCTAACAGTTGGACATTTTACATGTTTCCTTTCTCCTTGAAATTGCATTTCCATGTCACTCCTGCAGCACTTTATCCTAATGTGATATATTTTTTTATGCTTGAAAGTTTTTTTTATGAACCACCTTATCATTCTCTTTAATAAAAAGTATATAAGTTGGAAATTTAAAAAATTTTGCTACCACAACACTCTGTTAGAAAATTTATTTTGGATTAAGTTCTCATTTGAATTATTTTAGTGCATAATTGGTCAAAGTTATATATACATACATTGTTGTTGTTAGGTTCAGTCGAGTCGGTGTCTGACTCATAGCAACCCTATGTACAACAGGGGAAACACTATTGTCAGTGCTTCTCTGCTATTCATAGGGTTTTCAATGGAGGATTGATTTTTGGGAGGGTGTTGCCAGGTCCTTCTCCCAAGCTTACAGTATCTGTTGTTCCTAGGCGGTCTCCCATCCAGGTACTAACAAGGCCCGACCCTGCTTAGCTTCTGAGATCTGACGGTATTGGAAGCCACAGTGCTAGGGCTATAGATATACATATACATACATACATACATACATATATATATATATATATATATATATATATATATATATATGTATATATTACATATATTGCACATGCATTCTGTATTTTTATGGTTAATTATTTAAAAAAATACTTGTGATGAACATGTATCTTTTAATGAAATGAACCCAACAGGAGGGTTATTGTGGCAATTCAAGTGGGCTTTGCAGACATTAATATTGGAAGTGTCCTTTTGTAGAGTCCTTTTGTTTTGATTTGTTTTTGTTTTTTGAGACAAGGTTTCATTGAGTAGCCCAGCCTGGCCTCTGACTTGCAATCCTGCCTCAGCCTCCCCAAAGCTGGGATTACAGCATGTGCCATCATGCCTGGTTCTTTTGTTTGTTGTTTGGAGGTGTTTGCACCTTAGGAAAATATATTTTAGTGAGATCTGAGTTCCTCTGAAGAGTCAGAGTTCAACCATGCAAGGCAAGGTAGGGATTCACTGCAGGGGATCAGGACACTGATTTTTTCATGACTATCCAGACCCAAGGGCACCTTGGAAACTCAGGAATTTCTGGAAGTTGAAGACCTTCATATTGTCTTATCTCTATGCTGAGGCACATGGAAACTTCTGCATCCCTACACTGTCCCTGACCCTGGCTCCCTGTGTCCTTCTCTGGGACAACACATTTCAGGCTTAGATAGCATCAAAAAAATACAAATATAATCACTGCTTTACAAACATCATGTACCATGGAGGCGGAAAACGAAGGTGTGAGATGCAACAACAGCTTGTCAAAGTATTTAACCAGTTAGTGGCAGAGCAGGATTCTAAATTCAGACCTGGAATCCTTCCTCTTTCCAGGATCACATATGGCTGCATCAGAATTGACTGAGTTTCTTTTTAAAATGATTATAATTCCCAGGTGCCACCTGCAGTTGGACTGGAGGTGGGGACTGAACATTTATTTCTTTGGGAGCTGCCCCAAGCGATTCTCCAGCTGGGTCACATTGACCCACAGGACAATCCTGTGAGCCTACATTTGTTCCTGAGCACAGAGAACATCCCTCTCTATGACTCAGTCTTCAAGACGTGTGTGGGAGGAACTTGGCAAAAGGCAATTGGCAGTTTCCTACTAGGGGGTGGACACAAGGCAGAGAGGCACCTTTTTGGTTTGTTGATTGTTTTACGTCATCATTCAGATGGCCCCACTTCAAAGCCCACGCTGCAGAGACCTGGGAATCCTGCTTCACAGGGGCATCAGGAAGGAGCGGGAAGTTCACCTTTCTTCTGGAAGCTTCTGCCAGCAGCTGTTGTAAAGTTACCTCCCCAGGACCATAGGGTTCTCTTGATCTCTTGATCTCTTGATCTCTTGATCTCTGTGGCCCTTGAAAGTCAGTTTGGAGCAAATGCAAGGTCTTAGGCAAACTAGTTGCTATCTTTCCCCAGCATAGAGAATGGCTGGCTCTGAACTGCTTTCTCTGCGGAATTCAGACCTCAACGTGTCTTGCTGTCCAGGCAGCCTTTTCCAAGTGCCTTCCCTGGGTTCCTCCTCCTCTGGGTTTCCTCCATGTTTGACAGTATTCAAAACTGACATGGTAGCTGGCAGTGAGGGCCATTAAACTCTAGCCTAGCAATCTTTATGCTTTCTTCTGGGACAGAAAGACCTGGAGGAAAACCAATTGATATCAACAGTTACTAAGCTGGAAATCCAGCTCTCTGCCTGCATTCTGCCTGGTGCTGGGGTTGGAAAACAGGTTTATTGCATGACTCTTTCTAGCAAGGTGCTCCTGAAAACAGTTTTCATATCTGGCAGGGCCAGAGGGTGAGTATTACAGTGGAGAGAGACAGTAGACCTATTTATCACTGTGTTATCACTTGAAGGGAGAAAACAAGCTTTATTCCTACTTGCCACAGGGCCCAGGTAGATGCCAATTGAGTTACTAAATTCCTATCTGAAAAATTGTGCCCAATACCAGAGCCTTCAGGGGACATCCATAATGGGAAACAGTGGCAGAACAATAAATACTGAGCTGCAGTTCCTGCCTGGGCATGCAGACTTCAGTGCTGAGGCTGCACACTACTCCTCTTTTTCTGGAGACTTCTCTGGACCTTGGAATATTTCAAGCTTGCCATTAGGTCAGTGCAGTCTTCTATGAATGAGGCCCAGGTCCCACAGCAGAGCTCCCTCCTATCCCTCTTCAGCAGTGGAGACTCCCCCCTCCATCTCTCCCTCTCTTTGCCAACACTGGCAAATGACCCCTGAGGATCCTTGTCAGGGGATTTTTTTCTCCTCTTAAAAACAGTCACTCCACACCTCATAAAGGTTGCATAAAGGTACAGTAATGGTCTGGCAGGCATTTACCCAGTGAAACAAATTTTCCATTGAGAAAGCTGTTCCTCCATTTGGTCATAAAATGGAAGGCACAAAATCCCTTACCTGACTTCCTCAAAGTTATTATGATGTGACATAGAAACAGCAGATTAGACCAGGAGATGTGGTACTGGCAACTTGTCGTTAGGTGCTGTTGAGTCGGGTCTCACTCATAGTGACCCTATTTACAATAAACAAGACAATACCTGACACTGTGCCATGCCCAGCACTATTGTCAGTGTTTCTCTGCTATTTGTAGGGTTGTTGATGGCTGATTGTTTTGCGAGTGGGCTGCCGGGTCATTCTCCCAAGCCTATAGCATGCCAGCATTGAAATTTATGGTATATCAAACATTTTTGAGAGGTTCAAGAAGAATCCTGAGATTTCAGGTTTGGACAGTTAAAACTATGATTTCCTTGAAAGTGTGAGGCACTGGGTATGATAGACAGCTTTGTCCACCAGAAAAAAATTTTCCTTCCTCAACAAGAGAGTATGTACTTAAGGATTGAGTCTCACCCTTGAGAAATAGTTCATTTCTGCTCTTCTGCCTAAAGATATCTATTCACAGAAAATAATTACTGTCCCTGACACCACAGGGAACTAAATATGTAATCCCCGGGGTCCTGAATCCCTCCAAGTGAACAGCTGGTGAACGGCTGTTACCAATGTCTTCCAGAATGCTGAACTTCAAGAAAAGTTTTCTTGATCTCTTTGTACCATTGGGCTGAGCTGCAGTCATTCATTCCTTCAACAAACTCCCTTTGTGCTGCACATTCTCTGGATTATAGAAGGACAAGAGGGAGACTGAGGATAAATGGGGAGGTGATCGCATAGTCTGATGGCTCTTCCTGGGATCTGTATGCTGCTTGGGGTATGGGGAGAGGCACACAGAGTTGCAATATATATATATATATATATATATATATATATATATATATATATATATACATATGTATGTATATATATATTTCCAGTACTGGGGTTGGACCCAGGACCTTACACTTGCATGCTCTGCAAGTGCTGGACCACTGAGCTGGACCCCCAGTCCATTTTTTTTTTTTAACTTTTTGAGACAGGGTCTCATTAAGTTATGCAGACTGCCTCTGGTCTCGAACTTGTGATCCTCCTGTGATCCTCCTGCCTCCGCCTCCTGAGCCTCTGGGATTATAGGCATGTGCCACCACACCCGGCTTAGAGTTGTAGTATGTTTTGAAGATACACAGCTCATAAAACAACTAGAGATGGAAATATAGTCCCAAAGTTTCTAACCAAAGCAACTTGGAGGAGGTAGGTCTACAAGATGAAGATGAGTAGAGTGGATACCAGCTTTATTCTTCCTCTGGAAGTTCTAACCATTCTTTCTATTTTCTTTGTGGGTTTCATTTTATGTTGTAAGGCATTTAAATGTCAGCGTACTCAAGCGACCTATCCTTAGTCTCCCTCTTCTCTGAGTTAGATCTTCTCCATCTATGGCATCATTTATAAACTAGATAACTCCTAGAGCCATGCAGACAGCTCAAGCATGTCTACCGGGTCCCTCATCTATATAGCCACCAAGCACTGGTTCCTCTCCAGCTTCCTTGGTCTTCTGAACTTCATTATATTAAAACTTGAACTCCTAGTCTCCCTCAACCACCTCCCACTGCCTCATTACCTGTCCCCATAGATTTGTCCTCACCCTATATTTCCTCTTCTTAGCTTGTTGGACCACTGCCCAGCTCGTCACCAAAATTAGCATTCTGGGAATCACTTTTAAATCCTTCTTCCTCTCTCCCTCCATTCCTCCTTGCACTATATCTTATTGACTCTGTAGCTTATCTATTTCTTGCCTATACCCTCTGTTTTTTATCCCCTACTCCACTTACACAGTTTATGTCCTTGTGACTTCTCACCCAGATGCCTACGATGTCAGCCACCTGGTCCCTTTGTCTCAATCTTAATTCCTTCTGCCCTCCATTTTGCTCGCATAAAGATCTTATCCTCCCCTCTGAGCTCATGGAAGTGAATATTCATCACTTCCTTCATAATAAAGCCTTTTGCTCAGTATTTTAAGCTTTCCATAATTGGACTCCTGCTGACAACCACCGTGCCATCTCATTTCGTCCTTGATGGAAGTCATTCCCGCACTTCCCTTGACACCTGTCCCCTGACCTTTCCTACGCTACATGCTCTAGGGTTGAACGGCCTTCTCTGCATCCTCCTCTTTCTCATGTGACTAGCATGCACCCCTCAAATTCACCTGGGGCCTCCCTGCTCTTAGAGACCTTCTCTGAACTCTCAGGGGGATGTGGGTGTCCCCTATCTGTGTGTTCTTCCCTGTCATTAGGCACTTTGTGGCCTAAGCCATCACTGTTAATTGTCTGCCTCCTCGACTTGGTGACAAACTCCTCCGGAACAGGCACTCTTTGTTGTTTTCTTCTGTGTACTCAGCACCAAACGCCTGATGCACTGTTAGTCATCCATAAATTTAGCTGAATGAGTGAAGAAACTGGTTTTTATGCACTTTACAGGAAAGATCTATGAGAAAAATCTATAAGCTGTGTTTTTCATCTTTTTTCTTTGCCTCAACAAAGCATATTATTTATTAACCCCCCTCAAACTGATTACAATGAAAATGCAGACAGCCTTGCCTGACTCTGAGTCTCAGCTGTGAAGGATAAGACTATGCAATTCACACACACACTCATTAACTGGTGCCTTCTTAATCTTGGAGTAACACTGATAATTTACATTTACTGTAACAGTGTAAATAGCATTCTAATTCATGAATATTAAGCAGCATCAGTATGTCATTTAAATAAAGGAATTGTTATCTTGGGAAAGTTAGGAATGGGGAAAGCGAAAACAAAAACAAAAACAATAAAAGGAAAGAGTTAGGGAGAGTTCAAAGTTTGCTTGTTTTACCTGCTACTAGTATCTAACTTTCATGGGGTCAGGAGCATCGGCTGGTTTCTTCCACATTCCCAATGCCAAGTGTATTGCTTAGCTCATGAAGTAGGATGAAGGAAGGAGAGAAAGTCAGTGGGAATTGGAGAGATAGAGGTTGGGTGAAATGGGAACAAAAAGACATACATTTTTAAAATACAGGTGCAACTTGCTCTTCCATGAGACATATTGCACAGGATTTTCAGTTGATGGGTGTCCTAGACGTCTGTGGACACTTAATGCCATACTTAGCCTTCTTTATCCTTCCCTCTTCTTCTGAAGCACAAAACCTGCAAACTATATTTCTCAGAATTTTTAGCTGGCTCACTTGTTAGATTCTGCCAGTGGGAGGTACTGTTGGGAGACGGAATTATGGGTGGAAGGGACAAGCTGGGTTTTCTCCAGAGCACAATGAACTTGAGTCGAGGGACATTGTTTCCCCCTTTGCTCTTCTAGGACCTTTGTGCAGTTACTTGTATTTGAGCAATTTTGCACTTTGTATTTTTGTGCCCTCATATCCCTCCAACATCCTTTTAATATATTGTTGTTGTTGTTAGGTGCCGTCGAGTCAGTATCTGACTCATAGCAACGCTCATAGGGTTTATCAATGGCTGAGTGCTTCGGGATTGCCTTGGGAGTGGATTGCCAGGCCCTTCTCCCATTTTTGCGGTGCTGGGAATTGAACTCCGGGCCTCAGAGACTGCAGCACAGCGCTCTACCCACTGAGCTAAATCCCAGCCCCTTTAATACATTACCCATGTTAAATCCCCCCCTGAAATGTCTGGAATATTTGCCAGTTTTCTGGTTGGGCATTGGTGACTGCATAGATACTGTTAGACACTGGTGAATAAGTAAATCAATATGTTCATGTTTGGTTAAAGGCACACAAATCCTCTTTCAAGTATAAAATTCGTTTGAAATAAAACAGTATTTGAGATAAAGAGGCAAGTTACTAGCAAGAGGTTAAGTGTAATCTCCATTCAGTAGGGGGAGATGTGTTCAAAATTAGAAGAATGTAATATAGAGATGCAGGAGAGACTTGGGAGACCACTGTAGCAGGCCATCCACTGGACAGCTGTCTGCCTTTGGTCACTTGTGTCAACTCCTTCGCCTCAGTTTCACTCTTTGTCATATGAAAGGGTTAGATTAGATCAACTATCAATAAGACTCTAAGGCTGAAATGTTAGGGATATATACTTTTGAGTATAGTCTTCCTTGTACAACTAGGGAAGAAATTTCCCCAAATACAAGGTGACCATGTGCTTGGCTGGAGCTCCCAATTAGCCTGAGCTTGATCTGCCTGTCTGTGGCAGGTCCTGAATACATTCCACTGCCAGGTATTTGTCTTTGCTGTGTGCACAAGAACCATTTCCAAAGCTGCGGATGCCAATTTATTGCCATGGCAGTGACCTACAGTGACCCCTCACATTATACTCACAGATGCAATAAAGTAAGTTCATATAAGGTGCATATGAGGAAATTAACAGCCCTATAACAATAGAAGGATCATGCCAGGAATCTGCCACCTTGTTAAGTACAAAAGAACATTTCTAGATATTGCAAGCTTGTTTTCCACTGCTGAGTTTGCTCTACTATATTATCTTTGATTTACATCCCTTAATGTGTTCACCAATCACTATATATATTTTGTTTATATTAATGTATTTATGCATCTTGAAATTGCCTAATTAATCCCTTGCTTTTTCAGTGAGTAATGTAAGTTGGTAGATTTATATGATAAATATTGTAATGAAGAAAACACAACAATGCTGCATAAAATACTAACTTAATTTACCATACCCATAGCAAACAAGTTTAGGCCATGATTTCCCCTCTGAAATTAACTAATATTTCTTATTGCTTTTCCTAATTAAAATTTATCCCTTTCCTACATCCTAAGGGTGTATTTTTATTCCTGAAAATATTTAGAAGCTACTGTGTATCAAGCCTCTATGTTCGCTGTTTTAGGGGATACCAAACTAAACAACAAAATAGCCAACAGATCTGTCCTAGAAGAAGTACAACCAGAGTGCTCCTTGGAAGCAAGGATGGCTAGACTGCATCTTACATATTTTGGACCTGTTGTCAGGAGGGACCAATCCCTGGAGAAGGATATCATGTTTGGGAGAGTGGCAGGTCAATGAAAAAAAGGAAAACCCTCAAGTAGTTGGATTGACACAGTGGCTGCAACCATGGGCTTAAACATAAAAAAGATCATGTGCCTGGCACAGTGTCAGGGAGTGTTTTGTTCTGTCCTATGCAGGGTTGCTATGAGTCAGACCTGACTTATAGCACCTAACAACAATAAACAATAAACACAGCCCCCTTGCCAAGTGCTTTTTAATCTAGTCCAGGAACTTTCAACTTCTACACTGTTGACATTTGAGTGTCAGATAATGCTTTGTTTTGGATATGGTCCTGTGCATGGAAAGATGTTTAGCAATTACCCCTGACCTCTACTCATTAGATGCCAATTATACCTCCCTCCAGTTGCAACAATGTGAACATCTCCAGACACTGTCAAATGTTCCCTGGAGGGATAAAATGGCCACCACCACCTCTTCTAATAGAAGCCACCAGCTTCCATATGGACAGGCCACAGATTCTTTTGGTTATCTCTGCCTATCAGCACTTAGTGGAGTGCTTGGCTCATAGGGGGTCCTAAGGGATACTTGAATGTTGAATGAATAAAGACAAATAATGATAAAAACAAGAAACCAAGAAGTATGGATAGAATACTGTGACATTTCAGAAGAGTAATAACTTTCTCCTGGGAGGAATGGGAAGCCAGGAAGAAGATACCCTGGAGGTAAGTCCACAGAAAATTGAGGTTGCAAAGGACATCTTAAGCAGCAACATTGTGGGTATGGACCAGGATGGGGTAGGAAATAATAATTTACTTGGAGAGTAAGGTAGGCAAAGGGGCAGGCTGAAGATAGGGCAGGTTAGACTTGGATTTAGATGGTCTAAAATGCATAAAGCAGGTAAAATGAACAAATAAACAAACAACAACAACATCAACAAAAGGGCAATCCCAGCAGTAATTAGTAGACATGTAGCATATGTCCTACCAACAGGAAGACAAACCTGATGGTAGTGTACAGGATATAGAGATAACAGAGATGGAGAATCAAGTAAGGGTATTTTTATAATAATTAAAAAAGAGGAATGAAATAGTCTTATAATAGCCAGGAGTCTCCAAGGGAGACTGAGTTAAGCAAGGGAGGACTTGTAGCACTGTGCTGGCTCCTTCCTTTGTTTGGTTCAGGCTTCTCAGCAAGACATTTATGGTCCTTCTTAACTCTCCATGTCCCCCTCTCATCATCTCCCCTTGCCAATTGCCCCTACCCTCCAACTCTCAACCACTTCTCTGATTCAACAGATGCTGATTCCCCACAACATTGAACCAGAGTCTTTCAAATAATTTCTGTCCTTTGCAGTCTTTTTAGAACACTCTCTACCTTCATCTGCTTGAAAAATTCTATTCACTCTTAAAAATGCTGTTCAACTGACATTTCCTTCACCAAGCATGTTTGGGCCACTCATCATGGGGTAATAAGCTCTCTCTTCCACATATTTGTATTTTTATGTAGACCACTTTGTATCATGATTACTTTTTGGACTTTGTTGATGACTTTTTTCCCATATGAAGGATATGAAAGGTTATTAATTATACCAAAGTTTATAATTATATTAATTGCACCAAAGTTTGTATTAAGTGTACCAAGTTTATATTAATTGTACCAATTTATAATTTTATACCAATTCAAAGTTTATATTAATTGTACCAAGTTTATAATAACAAAAGATTGAAACTGACATAAATGTTCATACTCATACAATTATTTATGCACATGGTGGAACTTATGAGAATATTATGAAGCTGTAACAAAGAATGAAGAGGCTCCATATGTGTTGGTATGGAATGACTACCAAGAACTTTTTCTGAACAAGAAAAGCAAAGTGCCTAATGGTGGCATAGCTTGCTATCATTTTAATACTATTATAATAAAAAGAGCCTACATCTATACTACCCTGGCGCCTGATCTCGTTAGATCTTGGAAGCTAACCAGGGGCAGGCCTGGTTAGTACTTGGATGGCAGACCACCAGGGAATACTGGGTGCTTGTAGACTTGGGAGAAGGACCTAGCAGCCCATTCCCAAAACAACCAGCCATCAAAAACCCTATGAATAGCAAAGAAGCACTGACAGTAGTGCTGGGCATGGCACAGTGTTGGGCAGTGTTTCATCTATTCTACTGACGATGAGTTGGACCCAACTCAATGGCACCTAACAGCAACAACAAGAACAAAAAGAGAAAACGTGAAATCTAAAGGAGGATCTTAGTAGATGCTTAAAATATTTCTCAAGCACACTCAAAATATTGATAAAATTGAATGTCCTTGGAGGGAAGAAACTCAGTTGCTAGAAAACTGGGGTAGCAGGGAGACATCTTATTTTACATATACTTTTGAATTCTTTGAATTTAGAATGTGAAAAGGCAGTACCTGTGAAAAAGAATTAAATTAAAACTATTAAAAGTGATTATCAACAAATAGCTCCAGTTTTAATCCTGATGTTTGGTTTGGTATTTTGGTCCTTGCAGATATAATGACAATAAGTAATGCAACATCAATCAAACCTGCTATTGCAACCTCAGCTACCTTTTAAAGTCATTGCTGTCCAGAGCCTTCTCTTATTCTGGTGAGTACAGCAATTGCTTGGTACATTGATTTTGAGGATTGTTGTTGTTGGTGGTGCTGTAAAGTGCTGTCAAGTCCGTTTCAACTTATAGTTCAACTCATAGTGACTCTGTGTACAAGAAAATGAAACACTACCTGATTCTGTGTGGAGCACACGATCTTTTTTGTTTAAGCCTATGGTTGCAGCCACTGTGTCAATCCATCTAGTTGAGGGTCTTCCTTTTTTTCATTGACCTGCCACTCTCCCAAACATGATGTCCTCCAGGGATTGGTCCCTCTTGACTCTATGTCCAAAATATGTAAGACACAGTCTAGCCATCCTTGCTTTGAAGGAGCACTCTGGTTGCACTTCATCTAGGACAGATCTGTTGGTTGGAGGTTCTCCAAAGGAGCAGAGTATCTCTGCCTAAAAGAGAGGTTGCTAAATCTAGTCCCAGTGAGAATAAATGAGAAGGTAATTTGGGATGGGAGAGAGTGGAAGCAACCATCATGGAGATGAAAGGATCCAATTGCTATAGGGGAGAGATAGCCCATGAGAAATAAGACCAGGGCAGCCAGAATGACCAAGACAGAATGTGCAGAATAGTACAGAGTATCATGTTGCTTGTCTGTGTTCCACAGATCTTAATTCTGCTACATGCAACAGTTTCTGTATGTTTTCTAAAGGGTTGTTAGGAGAATCAAATGAGACCATACACCTAGATGCTTTGAATTGTGCCTGAGATATAGTTAGCTTTCAATAAGTCTTCATTGTTAATAATAATAATCATTTGAACTAGTTTTGAAGGTGGAGATTTGGAAGAACAGATTCTTATTTGGGTCAATTCCAGAGTGGAGATTTAGGGGCAAGGTATAGAGTGAAAAACAAAATGTCACCAGAAGCCAGGAGTTGAGGTCAAGGACCTCATAAATGACCTCACTAAACCTTTGGGGGGGCTGGGATTTAGCTCAGTTGGTAGAGCGCCACTCTGCAGTCTCTGAGGTCCTGAGTTCGATTCCTAGCACTGCAAAAATGGGAGAAGGATGTGGCAACCCACTCCCAAAGCAATCCCGAGACAATCTGCCATTGAAAACCCTATGAGGGTCGCTATGAGTTGGACATGACTTGATGGCACCTAACAACAACAACAAACCTTTGGGGATTTGAGGAATTTGAAGAGAGGTCTTGGGCTTCAGTAAGAGGGAGTGAATCTATGTTATCTCCATTGTAAGTGGCTATGAAATCCCAGCTAACATCTGAATCACAGAGGTCATCAGCACTCCAAGTTCATGTGGCTCTAGTGATTACAGATGGACGGCAAAATTGTTCCCATGTACCCAGACTGAAACAGCCTTAGGGTGGGGGCTGTCAGAGGAGAGTATGACATTGAAATGAATGTCCTTGCTGCTCATTTAACATTTATGGCTGTGATCCAGCATAATGAGAACAAATAGGGTGTTTATAAACTGGAATTACCAAAATTGTATAGAAATTGTTGCTATGGTTTTATAGCTCACCGAAATAAATACATCATGGGGAGGGACCCACCTAGACATATCCTGCACATCTGAGGATCTCTTAGATAAAGAAAATAGAGGTCTGATTAGCCTCAAGGTCATGGCTGATAGCCAAAGTTCACCAGGATTTCATGCAGTTATTTAAAGTGCTGTCTCAGGAGGAGGTCCCTCTAGGGAATTACATAACACCACCAGCAGCTGTTGTGTGAATTTAAACTAAAATTGTTGCTTCCTGTCTCAATTGTCTGAAAGCTGTCATAATAGCCCCCAACTCAACTTTGGTCTTATAGCAGATTTTGTGTCTTGGAAGCAGGACTGATTATCTGCATTTATTTCCCTGAGGCTATAATGATACGTAATGACATCCTGCAATGATGATCTGGAGCTAGAAAGCCTGTGTTTCAGGGCTAGCTTTGCCACTTAGCTGGCAAATTTGGGCAGTCCCATGGATCTTCACATGAAAGCATTGCCTTGTATTGAGGGTTCCAGTTAAGATGGCAGATGTGTAGCAGCCATGTTTTAAGTGGGGAAGAAAACAGAGATAGGCACAGACACAAAACTCTCTACTCAGAATGGAGAAATATTGGAAAACAACATTAATTATTAGAGAAAGGACTGTGTAAGGACAACAGACCCAAAAACGATCAAGAACAGGTGGAAATGGCTGGGCAACCCATGGCATGCAATGGCGAGATAGGAATGAATCCTAAGCTGCTAAGGGAAAAAGGAACATGGAGCCTGACATGCACAATACCAAACAAAACCCCAACAAACTACTGAGAACAAATTTGTGGCCCAGACTGTCTCAGCTGATACACAGCCCGTGTGAGAGCCCATGGTGAGAGGTATGGCAAGAGACAAGAGTGGAGGTCCAAAAATCTTCCTTGGGAAGAAGGCACTGGGAGTGGCCATCACTCAGCACCCAGCCTTGCTGTTGCTACCCTCAGAGCTGGGCTGAGCTGCACAGCTCTGTTTCTAGGATTTAGGCCCAGGGACTGTGGTTCTGGGTCCCACTGGAACCACAAGCCAGAGACAGACTGATTGGGCTGTAGTGAGTGCAAGGTGCAGCAGAGAAAAGACTAGGGGTCTGACCAAGCCTATCCCAATGGGGAAATACCTACACACTGGAGCCTGGGTTGTTAAAAGGCTGTCACCAAAAAGAATGCATGACATTGCCTAAGCAGGTCCCAAAGGTGATTGGTACAGCCCAATGCTGGGTAAATGCCTACTACAAGGGCGGCAGGTAAACCTAGCCCAGAATTATAGGCTATGAAGGGAATGGCCAGAAGGGCTGGAATAGTTGTTTGACAACACCCAAAACGAGGGGGAAATCTTAAGGAATTGAATGATTGTCCTATAGTCTGAATTAATCAGTGCAAATTGAGTGGTTCAGAGTTGCTGTTTTTCTTTTTTGTTTGTTTGGTTTCTTTGTATTTTCTTTTTCTGAGTGGATCAAGTAGTTGTGGATTTTTTTAAAAAATGTATATTTGTCTGATATTATTATTATTATTATTATTATTATTATTATTATTGACTTTTATGTAGGCCTCTGAAGAATTGGTTAATTTCAATGACTTCTTACTAGCTTTCCCCTGCACTACTTTACCTCTCCCTCTGTGTCTGTAAACTTTGAAACCTCTTGCAACCAACCTCACTAATCATAATTATCAACTAGTAGTTGGCTTAAGTTACACTAGTAGGTCAAAATCTCCCAAAATTTCTTGTGAAAACCAAAATTGGATTTCCTACACCCTTGCATTGGCTAGATCTTGTACCCAGACCAAGGAATGAGAAGCTTCAACATAAAAATACATGAAACGTGAGAGGTGAGGTGATGGGAAGCCTCAATGGACCAAAACTCTTCAACAAATAATTTTAAAGTAACCAATTTCTTAGAGATGCCAGAAAAAGAATTTAGAAGCCTGCTTCTAAATACACTGAAAGATCTCAATCACATCACAATGAAAGCAATTGAAACATTGGACAAAAGGTTTCTAACTTAGAAGGAAAATTCAAACAAGAAATCGATATCCTGAAGAAGAATGAAATAGAAATGCTGGAATTATAAAGCAAAGTCATTCAACTTAATATTACAGTAGAATCTTCAGTATCCAGACTGAATGAGGCTTAAAACAGGATTTCAGATACTGAAGAAAGAGTTGAAGATCTATTCAGATGCTAAGACAGATAGAGTTGAGGCAAAATGATCAATAGTTTCAAGAGATCTTTGATAAAATGAAGAGATGCAACCTATGAATTGAGTGGGTTCACAAAGGAGCTGAAAATAACACTAGGGGGTTAGGAAATCTTTTCAAAGAAATGAAAGCTGAAAACGTCCCAAAACCAAGGGAAGAAATAGATATCTATACCAGTGAAGCATCCAGAACTCCAAATAGAGTAGACCAGAACAAGTCCTCTTCATGATACATTATAATTGGAATGCTACATCTAGAGATGAAAGAAACTATTTTAAATGTTGCAAAAGAGAAATGCCAAGTCAATTACAAAGACAAAGAATAACAGTTGACTTCTTGAAAACAACTTTAAAGGTAAGGAAAGCTTGGTCACACATCATTCATGTCCTAAAAAAGAATAATTGCCAACCAAAATTATTTTACTGAGAAAAGCCATCATTTAAAATAGACAGTTAAAAACATTCCATAATATCGACAAGTTTAAGTGATTTGTGACCACCAAGCCAGCACTGCAGAAGATTCTTGATGAAACACTGCATACAGGAGTAGTAAGACAACTTAAAATGCAAGATTAAAGAAATGAATAATAGATATGAAGGATACAACAGACTAAATATGAATCAAAAAATAGAAACAAATACTAAAATGATGCAGAATATTAAGCTCCTCTCAGTAATTACTCTAAATGTAAATAGCCTGAACTCACCATTTAAGAGGTGCAAACCTACAGTCAACATCATGTTAAGTGGAGAAAAGGTGAAACCATTCCCTCTAAGGTCAGGAACAAGACAAGGAGGTCCACTCTCTTCTCTTTTATTCAATATTGCAATTGAAGTCCTAGCCAGAGGAATCAGGCAAGAGTAAGAAATTAAAGGTGTTGCAATTGAAGTCCTAGCCAGAGGAATCAGGTGAGAGTAAGAAATTAAAGGAATACAGAAAGGGAAAGAAGAGATCAAATTATCTTTATTCACAAATAACATGATCTACCTAAAGGACCTTAAAATCCACTAGAAAACTCTTAAAGCTAATTAGCTCCTTTAGCAAAGTTGCAGGTTACAAAATTAACATGCAAAAATCAGTAGCCTTCATTTACACCAATAGTGAGCAGGAAGAGGAGGAAATCAAGACAACTATATATATGAATATTACTCATCAATAAAGAAATTATGTCATTTGCAGTAAAATGGATGGAATTAGAGAACATAGTCTTAAGCGAACAAACCCTGTCCCCAAAAGAGAAATACCATATGTTCTCACTCATATGTGGGAGCTAAATCTAACTTAAAGGAAGAAAAAAATTCTATAAATATGTAGATATATAAAAATGAACAATTTACTTATCTATAAGAGAAAATATAAGCAGAGTAGAAAGAAGTGGGGAGAGAATCAGTGAGTGGGAGCGAGGTTAGGGAAGAGGAGAAAGAAGGAAGGGGAAACAAAATAGAGGGGAAAGGAAGGAGAGGAAAATCTTAAAACTGTATGATGCAACTATATGTACACATGGGAAAAATAGGGGAAAGAAAAAAATCAATGAGAATATAACCCATGATTTTATATAATTTTTATCACATATTGATCAAATGGTTCTGTAAAATATGTAAGTTGGTGAAAGTGTAACTAAAACGGATGTGATAGTTGCATACTGGAAATAGCAAATCTTATTACTCTGTACCCCACTAACATTTATAAATAAGGGAAAAATAAATTAAAAAAAAAAAAAGTTTGTATTATCTTCTCAAATACCTTTGGGAAAGTGTCTGCCTACTCCTCCCATACCTAATTATCTATGTATCTATCTATCTAACCTATCATCAATCTGTCTCTAATTTATGCTTATTAATTAATTGCTTCTTCATTAATTAATAATTGCCACTTATTAAATAATTTTCTAAAAACAATTTCTGGGTGAGCGGGGCAAGTAGAAGTGGTAGAGGCCAAAAAACACCCTTTGGAGTATTGTATTCCACCCATGACCTGGCTGTTGCTGACCTCCTGCTTTCTAGGTACAGGCTCTGAGCCTCCTTTTTGAACAAGGAATGTCCTGGTGGCAGGAGACCATGGTGAGGAGACCTTGGCAGCACTGGCAGCTTGCTCCAGACGAGAGCACATCCATTTCAGCCTGGTCCAGACCATCTTGGATGGCCCGCGATCTGTTCTGGAACATGTCCACAGTGGCAGCCTCATTCCAGTTCAAGTTCCAGGCATTTGTCAAAATGAACTAACAGGCTCCAAGCTGGATCAGGGCCTCTGCTGGAGCTGTGAAATCTGGAAGCTGGCAGCCCTGTTGCAAAATGGGTCTCTGAAAGTCTGCTTAAGCTGAGTGACTAATCTCTGGCTGTTCTCAGCTTTGGGCTAGCTTGAGTACCCTGGGTGGCCTGCATAGCAGAGTCATGCATTTATACATTTCACATGCATTCAACCCTATCTATCAGTTAGGCACTCTGAGTCACTGCATAGAGACAGGTGTCTAGACCTCTCTGATCATCTCCACTTAGCTACAGTAGTTCTATACTCATCTGGAGGCCTGAAAGCTTTGTAACCCTTCCAGGGATGACCTGGCACTTATTCTGGGGGAGCAAACTGGCAGAAGACTCTTCAAGGCTGATCTGGAGTTGGCTAATGGGTTATACTTCCCATCTTCACTGGGGCACCTGGAGAACCAGGCCTGCAAAGCTGTGGTCTTTTACTGCCTCTTGACTGAAAGGTCCCCATAAGGTGGAGAGGGAGTAATCAGCCACCCTCTTTGTTAGGGTTAGGACAGTGTGCCTTGAGCCCCATAGGGGACTTCATGGCCTGCCCCCAGCAGGCTGAGCAGATGTTCTAATGGGAAACACAGGTCACAACCTGGGAGTTTGCAGGGAGGAAGGACAAATAAGACCAGGGAGGTGCATTCAGAGAAGAACTGATCCCAGACCAGGATGGAATGGGAACAATGTCGTGGAGGGGACGAGGACTGGTAAATGGGGCAGAAAGCATGGGTGCAGGTCCCAAGATGAGGAGTAGGCTTGGCACTCCATGTGGACTTTCCCCTGTAGATTCCTGGTCCCTAGTATAGTACATAATACAAATGTGAATTAATTTGAATTAAATTCCATAGAATGTCCTTAAAATCCACTGTCTTTAGGCCACACTGTGCCTTACATTCTCCTGAGACTGTCAGACTACCACCAGCCAAGCCATGAAGGGCAGTCATTGCCCACCACTTGCCACCTGGTAGGGGCTAAGTGCTTCGCATTTTTGATCCCGCAGAAGCCTCTATCGAACCCACCCAGAAGGTAAGATCATCTCCAAGGACAGGAGGAAATGGGCCATTAGAGAATCTATTTGCCACAGTTAACATGGCTATGTATAGCAAGAATCAGGCCAGGATGGATTTTCAAAGCCGGAGTCTGCCTTTTAAATCCTTCCTTAGATCCTCTTGGTGATAAAGCTCATTCCTGCATCAGGTTTGTGCTCCTGGCACTGGCTGAATGTGGAAAGTATTTATGTTTTTGAAGAATGAATGCATGAGTGAATGATGAATGAATGATGGGTGGAGCTATGTCTTTGTTTACAAATATGTTTTTGTGGACTCTTTGGCCTTGATGTTCACAAACTGGAGATGGGTGGAGACTTTATTTTTGAGGCCTTAGGATAAAAAGCAAAGGCCACATTTTCTATTTCTTTAATGTACTCTGTTGAATAGATGCTATGTTAACACCTGTTAATGCTCCTGCTACTCAAAATCTTCCCACTATTGCAAACAGTTCAAGTCTCTAAGAGGTCAAACTGCATTGGGTCAAACCTAGTAGAAGTTTTGAACATTTGTTCAACTACTAGAGAATATTTGAGACTTTTTCTTCCTTTTACTGAGCCATCTTTACTGCCTCACAGAATTGAGATATCAAGGTCATTTTTTAATTGTTTCTGGGGCTTACCCCTCCTCTTTCTGGAAAGCAATTTAAAATCTGTCTATTCAAACACACATTTCTACAAACAAGTTTATTTGCTATATATAGAAAAAAAATGATACCAGAGGACCAATTTGGCATCTTTGTTGATTATCCATTGTAATGAGCCTTATTATATAATTAACGGAATTTTTTTCTTAACTGCATTTCACTACTAATTAACATTTTATACATTCTGCAGTGGACACTTTCCGTTGAATCGGAGACATAATTATGTCATTTCTATGCAACAAGCAGCTTATGAATTATTAATTAATATGAAGTCTGTTGATTAAAGGCTAATTCATAAGTAAACATATTACAGCTCACCACGGATTACTCTCTAGAAGCTTTTCTCTGTAATTTCTGTGGTCCCCTGTCCCATGCTAAATATCTGGGACTGAAGAAAGACAGAAGCTGGCAATACAGATTCCAAGGAACAAGAGTAATGTATTTCTAACTCTGTCTGAAATTTTGCATTCAAGTTGCTTTTAAAATTGTGAAGTACACAAAGAGTTCAGGAAGGCTGTGGAAAGCAAGCAAGTTGGCCTAACTTCCTGTATATTTTCTTTTCCTATTTTCATTTTCTTTTTCTTCAGTGCTGACATTGCATGAGGAACTTGTACATGCTAGGCAAATACTCTACCGCTGAGTTACACCTCCAGGCTTCTTTATATTTTCTTAAACTCAAAAAATTGGTCTAGGGTTTAGCTCCGTTGGTAGAGTGCTGCTCCACACCTCCTGAAGACCCAGGTTTGATCCCCAGCACTGCAAAAATAGGAGAAGGATATGGCAGTCCACTCCCTAGGCAATCCCAAAACAATCAGCCATTGAAAACCCTATGAGGGTAGCTATGGGTCCGATCCAACTTGACGTCACCTACCAACAACAAAGCCCAAAATGGAGAATTGTACCCATACAGTGCACAAGCAGCTCAGTTTCCAGAGGCCCTCCAGCCTGGGGTGCCCTGAAGAATGGAGCATGGTGTCTGCAGCAGCCCTCCCAGGGAAATCACTGGAAGCCCAGCCAGCCCTGGGTTGGGGATGGGTAAGCTCCCAAAGAAGTCATCTTCTTAGCTGCCTTGGGCCATGTCCACTGCCCCATCATTTCATGTCTGCCTTATACCCTGGGTCCTAGCTGCAGAGGCTCCAGCCCTGGCACTGGCTGTCCCCATGCAGGCTGTGGATGCTGCTCATTTTATACATGGATAGCACAGATATGGCCATCCTCCTTCCAACAGTCAGCTGGCAAAAGTTAGGAGGGCCCCTCCTTAGCTGCACTTCAATTTTAGGACAAAAAAAGGTTGTGTTTCATTCTCCTGGTTGCCATTGCTCCTCCTTCCAAGCTGTTTGCTTTAGAGGTGGCATCCAGATTTTAGGGCACTTGCTAATGTTTATAGATTGTTCTTCATTTCTGTCAGTTATTTCTGTGGAAGGCTCTCTAAAACATCTCTAATATACCTTCTATAAATCCCTGCCTTACTATTTTACTCATTTACTATGGATTAGCTTTGATCTGTACCTCAGCCTGGCAGAGCTTTCTCTAACAGGAGTTCCCTGTCCTAATCCATATTCAACGTGTGTTGTCTTCCTTAGTGGGAAGAGTCACCTTCTGGTATTTGGAGGGTTCATGCTGAGAATGACTGGGTGGTACGGTGTTACTTTCTATATCATTGTTTCACAGATTCATCCCTCCCTTCTTCACTTTTGGCAATAATAGCACAGTATTATGTTTTGTCTGGAGAAGGACGTGGCAGTCCACTCTTGAAACAATCTTGAAAGACAACCATCCATTGAAAACCCTATGAGGGAGCCTGGCACAGTGGCGAATGCCTGTAATCCCAGCTACTTGGGAGGTAGAGGAAGGAGGATGGCAAGTTCCAGACCACAAGAGGCAGTCTGCATAATTTAGGGAAACCCTGTCTCAAAAAGTAAAAAAATTGGCAGGAGGTGTGGCTCAGAAAAAAGAAGAAAGCCCTATCAGGGTCTGTATGAGTCAGACCTGACTTGAAGGCACCTAATAACAACTCTTCCATGGGAATTAAGAGGATCAGAGGAGGTGATAGATTTTTGAAAACTTTACTAAATACATATAAATACAAAATATAATGTTTTTTGTTGTTAGGTGCTGTTGAGTCAGTCTCATAATGACCCTCACAGGGTTTTCAATGGCTGATTGTTTCAGCATTGCTTCAGGAGTGGGCTACCAGGTCCTTCTGCTGTTTTTGCCATGCTGGGGATCTAAACTGGGTTCTCAGGAAGTACAGAACAGCACCCTATCAACTGAGCTAAGAGTAGAAAGTATTGTTATTCTAATTTTATCCCAAGGTAAGTATGTCATAGAAAGGATAAATGACTTGCCCATTGTCCTATTGCTGGTTACTCTGGAAGGCAGGAACACACCCTTGTCCTTAACTTTTACTTCATTGTGTTTCTCAATGCTCATAATCCTATAAACCTCCAGCCTTACCACCTGTCCATCTAGTGAAGGGGAGCATGTGAAAAAACCTAGATTTTACACTTATGTTGTTGATCTTCCAATACTTTTCCAACCTGATTGATACATTCTTTACTTAAGATAATCACTTCTTCTGAGTGGTCATAAATGTAAACATCCCCACAAATAATACCATATCACATCATCAAAGCCATTTATGCAGAGTGATTTGGTTTAACAGCTTCCCAGGAGCACATTTTTCCAGAAGCGAAGAAAGCATCATTGACCTGGCTCCTACAAACTTGAGGATCAAATATGGTTCCTCACAGTGACAGAGCTTCTAACTGGTTGGCAGGGGCCAAGAAATGCTAAGATGATAAGCAGGTTACAGAGCTAAATGACTTAAATTTGCAGGGACTTTGTTGGCAAGGATGGCTCTGCTTGAGACCCAATGGCAGATCAGTCAAACCTTTGTCCTGGCTCTAGTCATGTGCTATGATTTCTCTTCATTCCTTCTCTTAACTGCCAGACAAAATGTATTCCCAACTCCTGATTCTAAAGGTTAAGGCTTTGTCACTAAAACTGGAATCCCAGCTTTGTCCTGAGAATATCAAACTACCTTGGCCTTCTACGCAGGAAATACTGATGTCCATTAGTCCTATCTGGATTTTGTGTGTCTGATCAAGCTGCTGCAGTAACAGGGCTCTTCATTCAAGAGTAATTCTTAGTCCTCTGATCTGCTGACCTACCAGCTGTCACATTAGAGACTCTTACACTGATACTTGCTCCTGGACATCCTGGTGGGCATGCCACTTCTGCAGTTTGTGGCTTTTACCTGTTCTGCTTCCCTCCTTTCCTTCCTTCCCTTCCTAGCCATGGACTGGCCAAGATGGGGACCTCAGAGTGGCCCAGTCCAAACACTGGTATAAAACTTTAACAATTTCAGCAAGGGAAGAACTTGTAAGGTAAGGTCTTTCTTTTAACACATATGGAAATCAGTTATTCCCATACACTCTGCTGTTAGTTTCTATTTGACTTTATAGAAAAAAAGGAAAGAAGAAAGAAATAAAGAAGACAGACAGACAGACAGACAGACAGACAGACAGACAGACACAGGGTACTTTACTTAGATTCTTCCATAGCATCAACTTTCTATATGTATAATACTTAGAACTCAATCGGTGTTTTACTATTGTTCATCCAGTGAACAAAAAATAAATTTGAGGTTCACAAATTTCTGTTTCTCTTGTTCTCCATTGCTTCTTTCCTCTGTCTTAGCACATTTAATTCTGAATTTCCTCTCCAGTGCACCCCTCCATGAGCCTCTGGGATCTTCCCAAACACCACACTCCCCTGGAGGAGTCTGATCCAGAGGTCCTGGACACAGTTTCTTCAGCTTTCCACCACTCCTCCTGGCTGGAGTTGTCTGTGGCAATGAGATTGGAGTTCATGTTCTAGACAAAGCCCAGATGTTAGGACTCTAACTGCAGTTGAGGGCCCAGGGAAGAGAACTGAGAAAAGTCACTGCAGGAACTAAGAAGATACTACCCTAACCCAACTCTGTGTTGCCCCTGAAAGATATGGAAGTCAACAGGAATCTGCTGAAATGAGAGTCTCAAAGGTTTGCTATGCAAGATCTGATGAAATTTCCAAGTTCTTCTGAAGCAGAGCCCAACATTCGTCACAGGCTTAGCAGTGACATCAAGCCCAGTGAGGATGATCCCTAGTGCTACTTTAATCCACTGTCTCTGCTCTGTACCAGACACATGATCTGTACTTTCATGCACGTGTGTGTTCTCCTTCCTTGTGTCAGAGATGGAGGAGCCACATCCAGTACTTCTCTTTGCATGTGACAAGGCAGGTAATTGGACTACATTTCCCAGCTTCCTTTGATATCACAGGTGTGACTAATGGATAAGGAGATGTAAATGGAAGTGATGTGGGTCACTTCCAGGCAGTTGGGGCTTATAACCATGCTATTCCTATCCATGCCTTCTTTTCTGTGTCTTCCTCATGTTCCCCTTCGTGGAAAAGGCAAAAAACCAAAATGACTTTGGAAGTCAGGATGGCAGAATCATCCCAGCCAGCCTAGAACCCTGAATCATGAGAGTCAGCCACAGACTTGGAATATTTTCCTGGATGAGGATATAAAAGCTAAATAAACCTCTATATTCTTAGAGCCATTGAATTTTTGATGGTTCAGTCTCAAATACTGACTTCATGTAAATTCTTCACGTAAGGCAACTTCTTCCTTGTCCATGACTCCACCTATACCTTCTCCTTTTCCCTCTCACTCTCCTTACCCTGCTCTCTGGTGCTGGAGATCTAATCCAGGGTCTTGTATATGGGAGGTAAGCATTCTGCCTCTGAGCTAGCTATACATCCAGCCCTTCAACCTGCCTCTCTCTTCAGGGCCAATCCCAAGGCTCAGGCTTGTCCCTCTTCTTTTACACCTTCCTCTGGATTACCTGGTCCTACCCTGAACCACTTCTGTAGCTCTGACTCACACCAGGTGTGGGCCGGACCATTTACATGGCTGCAGCTATTCAGGGCACCACTGATGCAGGTGTGGAGTAAGGGAGAGCATGGCTGTTAACAAGATCTAGTGGAAATTCGATGGCTCCAGGAATGTATTAGGTTTCTTTCACTTTAATACCCCATCCAGGGAGAAGTTCCAAGTCCATGGGTGACTCTCATGTTTTAGGGTTCTAGGCTAGGATGACTGCCATCCTGACTTCCAAATCACTTTGATTTGTTGCCTTTCCCACTAGGGGGATACAGGGAGGACATACAAAAGAAGGCTTGGATAGGTATAGTTTGGTTGTAAGTCCCCACTGCCTGAAAGTGGCGCATATCACTTCCCTTCAGATCTCATTGTTTATTGGTCACATCTCTAACTAGCTGAAAAGGAGGTTGTGTAGTGTAATCCAGTTACATGCCTTGTCACATTCAAGGAGAGAAACTGGGTTTGGCAAGTAGTTAACAATCTCTGCCACAAGGCAAGAGAATAGAAACATATGTGTAACTACAGATCATGTATGTGTCTACAACATGAGCCCATGGAAAAAAAATACCAATTCTCAGTAGCAATGAGCTGTTAAGGAGATCAATTTCTGGACTTCATGAATGTGTTTCTCGTTGATTATGGTGGTGAGAGATAGAGTTAGCAGAGATTTGAGATGTGGGCAAATGCATTGGTTCATTGGCCATCAGCATAGCCACACATCCATTGATTCATTCCGTTAATTCTTTTGAAATGCCAGTAATGAGAATAAACACTCAGTATGTTGGGTCAAGGGGCTGGGAGGTCCCGAGTTCAATTCCCAGCACCACAAAAATGGGAGAAGGACCTGGCAATCCACTCCCAAGGCAATCCCAATACTGTCAGCCATTGAAAACCCTATGAGGGTCGCTATGAGTCGGATACCGACTCGACGGCACCTAACAACAACAACAACAATGTTGGGTCAAAAACAAAAATGGTCTTGGCGGGAGTGCAGGTTCATGTTTGGGGTATAATATGAAGAAGACACGTGAATGGACTAAGGAGAACAGATAAAAGTTCAGGTCCCATTTTGAAAATTATATAAAAGTTTTGTCTGAGCAAGTTAGCAGTTGTGTGTGGAATGTTAGTAAGAGAAGAGATATAGGAGATCTCTGGCTAAGATGGAAAGCAATTGCCAAAAGAAAGTTGTTGTTAAGTGCCATCAAGTCAGCTCTGACTCATAGTCGGCCCCATGTACAAGAGAATAAAATACTACCTGGCACTGTGCCATGCCCAGCACTATGTCAGTGCTTCTCTGCTATTCATAGGGTTTACCATGGCTGATTGTTTTGGGAGCGAGCTGCTGGATCCTTCTCTCATTTTTGCAGTGCTGGGGATTGAACCCAGGGCCTTAGAGAGCACTGAGCAGTACTCTAACAACTTGAGCAAAACCCCAACCCCCAAAGAAAGCGATAAAGTAATGAGCTCTGGATGAAAAGCTGTTGTTGCTACAAAAGCTGTTGTTGTTACTACAGCATAAAACACTACCTGATTCTGTGCCAAGCACATGATCTTATTTATATTTAATCCCATAGTTACAGCCACTGTGTCAATCCATCTAGTTGAGGGTCTTCTGTTATTTTTCGTTGACCTGCCACTCTCCCAAACATGATGTCATTCTCCAGGGAATGATTCCCCCCAACAACATGTCTGAAATATATAAGACGAAGTCTAGCCATCCTTTCTTCAAGGAGCACTCTGGTTGCACTTTTTCTAGGAGAGATCTGTTGTTTCTTTTGGCAGTGCATGGTATAGTCAATATTTATTTCCAGCATAATAATTCAAAGGCATCAATTCTTTTCCTGTCTCCCTTATTCAATGTCCAGCTTTCATAACCATATGATGCAACAGGAAATACATGGCATGAGTCAGGAGCACCTTCATTTTCAGTGTGACATCTTTACTTTTCAACACTTTAAAGAGATCTTTTGCAAAAGCTTTTCCCAATGAAATGCATCTTTTGATTTCTTGACTGCTGCTTCTGTGGGAATTGATTGTAGAACCAAGTAAAGCAAAATCGTGGACAACCTCAATCTTTTCTCCATTTACCATGAAGTTAGTTCTGACCCCATTGTAAGGGTTTTTGTTTGTTGATGTTGAGGCACAATTCATACTGAAGGCTGCGTTCTTTGATCTTCACAAGTATTTCAAACCCTCTTCACTTTCAGCAAGCAGAGTTGTGTCATCTGCATAACACAAGTTGTTAATGAGTCTTCCTCCAATCCTGATGCCGCATTCTTTTTCATAAAGTCCAGTTTCTCAGTTTATTTGCTCAGCAGAGATTGAAGAGGAACAGTGAAAGGATACAGCCCTGACACACACCTTTCTCGACTTTAAACAAGGCAGTGTTTCCTTGTTCTACTGGAACAACTGCCTCCTGGTCCATGTACAGATTCCTCGTGAGTACAATTAAGTGCTCTAGTATTCCCATTCTTCGCAATGTTATCCATAATTTATTATGATCCATATAGTCAAATGCCTTTCCATAGCCAATAAAACATAGACAGACATCTTTATAGTATTCTCTGCTTTTGGCTAATATCCATCTGATATGAGCAATGATGTCCCTGGTTCTATGCCCTCTTCTGAGTCTGGCTTGATTTTCTGGCAGTTCCCTATCTATATACTGCTGCAGTCACTTTTGAACGATCTTTAGCAAAATTTTACTTGTATGTAGTATTAATGATATTGTTTGATAGTTTCCGCATTTGGTTGGATCCCCTTTCCTGGGAATAGGCACAAATATGGACCTCTGCCAGTCAGTAAGCCAGGTAGTTGTTTTCCAAATCTCTTGGCATAAACAAGTGAGCACCTCCAGTGCTGTATCTGCTTCTTGAAACATCTCTATTGGTATTCGATCAATTCCTGGAGCCTTCTGTTTCACTCATTCCTTCAAGGCAGCTTCCGCTTTGTCCTTCAGTACCATTGGCTCCTGATCCCCCACCTCTTGAAAATGGTTGGTCATCCACAAATTCTTTTTGGTATAATGACGCTGTGTATTCCGTCCATTTTCTGTTGATGCTTCCTGTGTCGTTTAATATTTTCTCTGTGGAATTCTTCTCTATTGCCATCTGAAGCTTGAATTTTTTCTCCAATTCCTTAAGCTTGAGAAAAACAGAGTGTGCTCTTCCCTTTCAGTCTTCCATTTCCAGCTCTTTTTACATGTTATTATAATATTTGATTTTGTCTTCTGGAGCTGCTCTTTGAAATCTTCTGTTTAGTTCTGTAACTTCATTATGTCTTCCTTTCACTTTAGCTGCTGCTCTACATTCAAGGGCAAGTTTCAGGTCTCTTTTGAGGTGAATTTGATCTTTTCTTTTGTTTCTGTCTTTTTAATAACCTTTTGCTTTCCTCATGAATGATGTCTTTGATGTTATGCCACAAGTCATCTGGTCTTCCATCATTAGTGTTTAACACATCAAATCTATTTTTAAGGTGGTCTCTGAACTCAGGTAGGATATACTTATACCTTGGCTCTCATGCACTTGTTTTAATTTTCTTCGGTTTCGGTTTGAACCTTCATATGAGCAGTTGATGGTCTGATCTACAATCAGCACCTGGTCTTATTCTGACTTTTGATATTAAGCTTTTCCATTGTCTCTTTCCACAAATGTGGTCAATATGGTGCCTGTATGTTCCATCTGGTGAATTCCATGTGTATAATCACTTTTTATGTTGGTGAAAAAAAGTATTTGCAATGAAAATGTCATTGGTCTGACAAAATTCTATCATGCAATCTTCAGTATCATTTCTATTACCAAGGCCATATTTTCCAACTACTGAGCCTTCCTCTTCATTCCCAATTTTTGCATTCCAGTCACCAGTAATTATCAGCACATCCTGATTGTATGTTCAATCAATTTCAGACTGCAGAAGCTGGTAAAAACTTCCCAACTTCATTTGTGGCCTTAGTGGTGGGCAGATAAATTTGAGTAATAGTCATATTAACTGGCTTTCCTTGTAGGCATATGGATATTATTCTGTCACTGACCACATTGTACTTCAGGACAAATCTTGAGATTTTTTTTGATGATGAATGCCACCACATTTCTCTTTGTCATTCTTGGCATAACAGGCCACATGGTTATCTGATTCAAAATGGCCCATGCCAGTCCATTTTAGCTCACTGATGCCTAGAATGTCAATGTTTATGTGCTCCATTCCCCTTTTGATGGTTCCTTATTTTCCTAGGTTTATATGAGGTACATTTCACATTTCAATTATTAATGAATGTTTACAAATGTTCCTTCTCATTTTGAGTTGTGCCACATCAGCAAGGGGAGTTCCCTGGGGCTTTACTTCATTTCTATCATTAAGGGAGACTCTGCTTTGAGGAGGCAACTCTTCCCTAGTCTTCTTTGAGTGCCTTCCAACCTGGGGGAACTCATTTCCTGGCACTGTATCTGACTGTTTCTCTGCTATCCATAGGGTTTTCAATGGCTAATTGTTTCAGTGTTGGGTTAGCCATGTCCTTCTCCCTAGTCTGTCTTAGTTTGGAAGCTCAGCTGAAACCTGTCCACCAGGGGAGGGTGACCCTGCTGGTATCTGTAATACTGGTGGCATAGTTTTCAGCATCAAAGCAACATGCAAGCCCCCACAGTATGGCAAACTGACAGACAGGGGGGATGAAAAGTAGGATTCCAGACATAGAAAGGAATATATCAATAAAAAAAATAGTAAAAACAAAAAACAAAAACAAACACAAATTTTTATATTCAAATAGATATCCATTTATAACTAGAGATAGAAAACTCATGAGAAAATGAGAAAAACAAGGCTAGAAATTAGAGAGTTGGAAGAGATCTGCATGTGAGTGATGTTGATATTGGTACTAAGTAGTACATCAAGAATGGGAATAGAGACAGAAAAGAATGACTGTCATAGGAAAGGGCCAGCTATGACATATATATCAGTGATATTTGGGTTTCTGTTGAGATATCACTAAGATGGCATTGCCTGGGGAATCCTCACCCCTGGAAACTAGCAAGAAGCATAAGTAGTCACATATTCCATTTTTATTGTCTCTGTTACATGTGGATAAAATTATTTTTTAATCGACATCCTCATTTTTTCTAAATTCTGTGAGAAAGATTCAAGGGACGTAAGGCACAGGGAAATGAAATCATTTGCTTTTAGTGGCCTGAGTTAATGGCTGTAGTAGTAATATAACTTGAGACCATATCCATTAGGACAGTATTCCCTGAGTCTGAGAATCAATAATCTATGGTTTCATTACAGCAAAAGTATGATGCTTCTAGACAAAAGCATGTCACTGGATTTCCTGGCATCATAAAAGTTATTTTAATATTGAAATTTTATCTTTGTTGAGAGAGTCATGTTTTGTTTGTATCACTGAGCATTTGAATCCTGAAAGCTAGCCCCAAGGAACCTTCAGCGCAGCTGGATTTGGCTATTTTAGTCTTTGGTCAGGCTTTCATTCATTTCATCTCTGAAATCTAATGATCTAATCTAATAAAATTATAAAAGATTCTAAACTGCTCAGCATTTAATCAGCTTAGTCCAAGAGAATTAAATCAAAGCCCTAGGTGTGCACACTTCACCACCCAGATGAAATCTCACTCTGGGAGACAATCTTATTATTCAGTTACTTATTATTTTGGAGGCTGAACAGTTGGAACGGGATTGCATGAATTTTAAAAGATATGCCAAGAGCCTAAGAGGATGGAGGCAGTTTTGTGGCTTTATTGCTAAAACACAGTGTGATGAGTGGGGTTTGGGCTATAGACAGATCTGAAATCTGTTTCACAGGCCATTGCTCATTAGTTATATGATTTTGGAAATTACTGAGCCTTGGCTCCACCATCAAGTTAGTTGAATTGAACTGAGGCAGTAGAACAAATATTGTAGAATTATTGTAAGGAGATTATACACACAGACACAAGCATATATTCTAGCAGGGTGTACAAATATATATGTGGGTTCATTCTAGAAGGGTCTGTTACAAAAGTACAGGTTGCCTTTTTTATTATTAGATCACTTGTTATTACTGATTTTAAAATATTTTATGTATTTATTATAATTAGGTATGTGATTAGTATATTTCTTGGATTATTACAATTATGGAATTATCACATTAAAAATAAATAGCAGTCAGCCCAAAGAGTGAGGAAAAATCCACTGAACCCAGCATAGAGATGCTTTTATTCTGCCTGTGTCCTGACAGACTTCAGGAAGTGTGACAGCGAAACATAGGGTTGATGCGTGCCCTTTTCTGAAGAGGCCCAGTTTAAAGAACATAGCTATGGGATGGTTCTGAAGGGTAAACCTCCTGAGCATAGTCCTGAGATACAGAGACAGCATACTTCATGTTTTATTCCAAATGTGGAATAGAGCATGTCTTAGATGAACCCAGTGTCCCCAGAATATGGGAGAGTCTTTTGTTCGCTGTGATGTGGGAAAGTTGTTTATCATCAGTCTCTTGAGAGGCAAGTTACTCTGATACCATTTTCACAAAGGCAGACTTCTCAACTAAATTTTCTACAAATACAGGATCCATTAATAATCGGAGAGCCCAATGGGCGTGGTGTCGCACACCAGTAATCCCAGCGATTCTCGAGGTAGAGGCAGGAGGATCACAAGTTCGAGCCCAGAGGCAGTCTGTGTAATTTAGCGAGACTTTGTCTCAAAAAGTAAAAAAATGGGCTGGGGGTGCAGTTCACTGGTGCAACACTTGCAAAGCATGCAAGTTTGAGGTCCTGGGTTTAACCCCCAATACAGAAGAAAAAAAAAGCAGTCATCATCATCATCATCAACATCAGAGAAGCCTCTGTAGGAAGATATAAATCCATTCATCCACCTATCTACCATCCATCCACTCATCCATCCACTCATCCATCCATCCATCCGTTTATTGAATCAGACATTTGAATGTGAGTGCCTTGCCATGGGCCAGGCATTGGAAATGCAGAGATGAGAAACATAGTCACTTGGGGTCTTCAGGGGCCTCATGGTGCAGGGAGCTACCAGGAAACAGACAGTAAGTACTGGGTGAGAGGGAGCCTGTGCCATACAGGTGACCTGCAAGTGGTAGCCCACCCAGGCCTGGAAGGTTGAGTGCCCCAGATGCCTGGCATGTCATTGTTTCCCAGAAGAATTCCCTTAAGATCATTACACCACTCACAGCATTTCTTTTATGCCTTGGAATTCTAGGGTAGGCTTTTGGCTTAGGAGCTATTTTAAACTTTTCACAGTAGATCCTACTGTGACTAAGCACTGCCAAAGTCACAGCTGGTATTATGGAGATATTTATAGAAGTCCTTTGTCCTCTCTGAAAGGAGAACAGGTTTGCATTGAAAAAGAGGTGGTAGTGGCCGTAGGTCCTGCTCTCTGTGCATCAGCAAAGCGCAGTTTTGATTAGGTCTGTCTACATGTGTTCCTGACAACATAAAATTTCCACAATTGAACTTTCCACTGCCAGTGCTGTCTCAGTCCTAGCACACAGCAATAGCTCTGCAGTTCAGGAGTCAGGTTCCTTTAAGGCTGCTGTCTGTGTGAATGACACTCTCTAGAGTTGTGGAGTGTATAGTTTGCACTTTAAAGTAGGGCAGCCCTTGACTGAGGCAGTTTCAAATTACAAAGGAGCTTTGGACTCTTTCCTACCCCAGTATGGGTCAGGGTTGATTATTCCATAAATGAGAAGACACGTGGGTTTCTTTCCAATTACATGGACTTTCTTACTGTCTTTGTCTTCTTTATCTACGATATTGTATATGAGGAGCTAGGCCTCTTTAATTTGCACCCATGTTCTCTGTCTGGGATCTTGGGTTTACTCCACCTTGAGGAGCAGGAGATTCTTGATCTGCATCTGGCAACAGAAGACGTCACCAACGAAAAGCAGGCGCTCCAGGGAGAGCACAAAGGGCTGGAGGAGACTCTGTGCAAACTACAGGTGCTCTTCAGAGCAGGTGCAGAGCCCTGAGGACACCGAAGGCTGGGTGATGGAAGCACGCAAAAGTGCCCACAAGGCCGCGCCCCCCCCCCGCCAGCCCAAGCTTGAAAACTGCACGGATAGCCTGTTGGACGAAACTGCATTTCTGAAGAAAGTGCATGAAGAGGAGACCACTGACCTGCAGGCGCAGATCTCCATGGAGAGGGACCTGTCCTCCAAGCCCGACCTCTCTGCGGCTCTTAGGGACACCCTCCCACAATAGGAGAAGTTGGCTGCCAAGGAAGTACAGAACCCAAAGATCGGCTTCAAGGTGCTGACTGACAGTGCCGCCAGGAACACCGACGCTGAGCGCGCTGCCAAGGACAAAGTGTCTGAAAGCTGCTCCCGCTCAAGGCCAAGACGCTGGATACTGAAGCATGCCTGGGCATGAACGAAGTGCTGGAGAATCAGCTGGACGACAAGCAAAAGGCCAACATCAGTGCTATACAGGACACCATCAACAAATTAGAAAATGAGAACCACAGAGTGAAATGGGACGATACCTGAAAGAATGCCAAGGCTTCCTCCATGTCAAGATGGCTCTGGATATTGAAATTGCAGCCTACAGGAAACTCTTGGGAGGCGAGGAGACTCAGCTCAGTTTCACTAGCATGGGAAGCATAACCAGTGGTGACTTCCAGAGCTCCCAGGTTTTTGGCCATTCAGCCTATGGTGGTTTGCAGACCAGCTCCCACTTGATGTCCAGGCGCTCCTTCCTCTCTTACCACACCAGCCACCTACAGGAAGAGCAGATCGAGGGGAGGAGACCACAGAGGCTGTTGAAGCTGAGGTAGCTCTCTGAAGGGGAAGCTGAAGAGAAGGAAGAGGCTGAGGAAGAGGAGGGAACCAAAGAGGAAGAAGCTGCCAAGGAAGAATCTGAAGAGGCAAAGAAGATGGAGGAGGTGAAGGAGGTGAAGGAAAAGAAGGAGAAGAAGCCAAAGAATCTGAGAAGGATGAGAGGAAAGATGAAGGTGCTGGGGAGGAACAAGAAACAAAGAAGAAAGACTAAGCCCCATTTTCCTTAATTATTTCAGGGATAATTCTCCCTAAATCAGGCCAACCTCATCATCAACCAACCAACTGAGTTCCAGATCCTATATGAATTAAGAAGTCATAGATATATAATTCTGAGATGACTTAGGTTGGCCAATCAATGTTGTGCTATGAATTTCTCCTTATGCAGAGTATCCATTTGTTTGCAGAGTGGCTTTCTGGCTTGCTGCCAGCCTGTGCATGGGCCATGCTTATGAGTTCAGGACCTATGGCAATCTGAACCATTCAAATGTTTACAATAAAAAACACAACATGAATAAATGAATTTACTAATGTTAATGTTGTCTAAAGCTGTACTACTGTGGTGTCTGATCCCATCAGATCTCTGAAGCTAAGCAGGATTGGATCTGGTTAGTACTTGGATGGGGGACCACCTGGGAACACCAGGTGCTGTAGACTTGGGAGAAGGACCCAGCAATCCACTCCCAACAAACAATCAGCCATTGAAAACCCTATGAATAGCAGAGAAGCACTAACAATACTATTTCGCCTATTGTACATAGGGTTGCTGTGAGTCAGAATCTGGCTCCATGAGCCCTTAACAACACCAACAATGTTAATGTTTTACGCCATGGGAAAATAGTCCATGGAACCTTGGGTTATGTGCAATAAGTAGTAAATAAAGTTACACTGAATGCCAAAAAAACAAAAACAAAAACAAAAAACACCATTTTTTGAGCTTCATCTGTAATGTAGGATAACATTAACCAGTTACTGAGTTTTTACTATATGTCAGGCAATGTTTCAAGTGCTTTATATATTATCTAATTTAATGACAACACCTTAGTAAGGTGGTAGTGTGATCGATTTTTCTTCAGAAGTGGCAATCAAGGCTTAAACCTTAGGATTAAGGTCTACCCGGAGTTACCCAGTAATTAATTCGAAGGGCAAGGAATTAAGCCCAGGTTCTTTTGGTTCAGACACCAATGAACTTTACTATACCATGAGCTAGTCACCTGGATTGAGGTGTTGCATTCAAAATCGATTTCTCATCTAAGTTAACAAGTTGTTGTTCTGGCTTATTGTTGTTTTAAGGTTGTCTTTGTTGGTGCTCAGATTCATCTTGTGTGGTCTGGTTCAGTGAACAGGAGGTATCTCCCCCCAGTACTACCTGTGACTTAACACAGAATCAATAGTAGAGTTAACACAGAATTAATAGTAGAGTTCTATTAGCAATTTCATTTTATTTAGGCATTACAATTTTATGTTAATGCTAATAAATATTTCTCCTCCTTCCTTCAAGTGGTATTTTTTCCCATTGCTTGGCATAATCACCATGAATTTCATGAACTTAAAATGTTATACCTCTGTCTGAGTTATTAATATATGCTAGCAATAGTAATTACTAAACTCTTCATTACCTATTTTTGCATGTGCTCATCCAGTTGGATTGAAATGATGGGTTAAAAATAATCTAATTCAGTTGTCCTGGGCTGAGATTTAGCTGAGTTGGTAGAGTGCTGCTCTGCGGTTTCTGAGGTGCCGGGTTTGATTCCCAGCACCACAAAAACGGGAGAAGGACATGGCAATCCACTCCTGAGGCAATCTCGAAACCATCTGCCATTGAAAACCCTATGAGGGTCACTATGAGTTGGACATGACTGAATGGCACCTAACAACAACATAACAACAATCAGTTGACTGCTTTCCTATGAAGAACAGTGAGTAGCAGTTGAGTCTCTGTCTTTCTCTCTGGAACAAAAGTGAAAATACAGTGATCTTGGGCCCCCAAAAGACATGCAAAGGAGTTGCAGGTAGAATACTGAATGCCCTAAGACTGAACACAGAGACCAAAACTACAAGCTCAAGGCCCTTTCCTGGGACCAAAGTCAGCACAATGTGTTGACTGAATTATGGTAGGTTTTGTCTCTTACTTTCTCTTTTTTATCTAATTTATATTTCCATGCTGGGGATTGAACTCAGGGCTTTATGCATACTAGGCAAGCGCACTGTCACTGAACTACATTCCTAGCCTTTTAATTTTTGGGGTAACATTTTCTGATTATAAAAGTAATACGTATGTATTATTCCCACTTTTGAAAAATAAAGGCATGAAGAAGGAAAAATAAAGATACTCCTAATACCACTCCACAATGATAACTGCTATCAACATTTCTGTGCATTTTATTGTGTGTGTGCATGTGTGTGTGCATGTGTATATTTTTCAAGAGCGGGGGTACATAATCCACATGCTGTTTCCTAACTGCATTACTTTCTTATTGCTGCCATAACGGATTACAACAAACTAAGTGCCTTATAACCACACGTATTTTTATGCTACAGTTCTTTAAGTCAGAAGGTGTAAATCTTGCAGGTCTAAAATCAAAGTATTGGCAGGGTATTCCTTTTGGAAGCTGGCAGGGAGAACCCATTTCGTTGTTCATTTCAGTTGTTAGCAGAATCTGATTTTCCTAGTGGTCATAGGACCAAGGTTCTCATTTCCTGCTGGCTGTGCACTGAGGGCCATCTCCTGCTTCTAGGGCTGCCTACACTCTTCAGCTCGTGGGCCCTGACCTCATTTTCCATGCCAGTGGTGACAGATGCTGTCCTCACCCCTCTCTTTCCCTGCAGCTGGGAAGGTCTCCCAGGCATTAGGAGTCATATGATGACATTAGGCCTACCTGGATAATCTAGGCTACACTCCCTATTTCCAAGTCCCTAACCACAGTCACAACTGCAAAGTCCCGTTTGCCATGTAAGTTAACCTACTCATGATTCCAGCATTAGGGCATGGATGTTTGCTGACAGGAGAGTTATTCTGACTGCTAAAATATCCTGTGAGCATCCATCAGAGGGAGTGGATCCCAACCGTTAGTGTAAGATTCCCACCACTGAGGGGCTGCAGATTTGAGGTGCAGCCCAGGAATCTTCATTTCAGTAAGCTCCTGCCATCGGTCCAAAGCAGGTGCTCTAGGAATCACTCGGATGCTAACCAACTTTCTAAAATGTGTATTTTAATGAATGCATAGTATACATATATCATTCTTTTGTAAGTTTGTGCCCCTCATGATTCCTTTTTTTTTTTTTTTTTAGGTACTGGGAGGCTGAATCCAGGGCATCCAGTGTACTTTGCAAGTGCTCTACCACTGAGCTGCATCCCCACCCTTTCTCCTCCTCCACCTCTTCCTCCTCCTCTTCCTCTTCCTACTTCTCCTCCTCCTTTTTTTTCCTTCTTCTTCTTCTTCTTGGTACTCAGGTTAAACCCAGGACCTCAAGCATGCTTTACAAGTGCTGTACCACTGAACTGCATCCCCAGCTCATTTTTTATTTTGAGACAGGGTCTTGCTAAATTATGCAGACTGTCTCTGGCCTTGAACTTGGGATCCTCCTGCCTCTGCCTCCAGAGTTGCTGGGATGACAGGTATGTGTCTCTGTGTCTAGCCCATGATTACTTCTTTACCATGTTGTTGTTATTAGATGCCATCAAGTTGGGTGCTACTCATAGTAACCCCCACAGGGTTTTCAATGGCTGGTTATTTAGGGATTGTTTCAAGAGTGGGTTGCCATGTCCTTCTCCCATATTTGTGGTGCTGGGGATTGAACCCACGGCCTCTGAGAATGCAGAACAGTACTCTACCAACTGAGCTAAACCCCGGTCCCTTTCTTTACCATACTTTCCTTTAAATGCAAAGAACTTTCACATTTATACATGATCCTGTGCTTGGGTATGCAGTGTTTTGTATTTGTTGTTGTTGTTGTTAGGTGCCGTCAAGTCAGTATCTGACTCATAGCGACCCTCATAGGGTTTTCAATGGCTGTTTCAGGATTGCCTTGGGAGTGGATTGCCAGGTCCTTCTCCCATTTTTTTCGGTGCTGGGAATTGAACTCGGGACCTCAGAGACTGCAGTGCAGTGCTCTACCAACCGAGCTAAATCCCAGCCCCTTTGTATTTGTAGTGGAGGTTTTTATTTCTGTTTATTTACTGGAGTGTGAAGGAGCCCTTGTGTCTCTGTCCTTCCAAACCTTAAGAGACTGACAGCATTATTGATCATCTGTCTGTCGCTGTGATGGGCCACGTTCCTCATCTGTAGACTGCTCAACCATTGCATTTCTATTGCAGGAAGTTGGACCTACCACTGGGGATGGCAGAGGATACATTTTGCCAAGTTCATAACTCACCCTAACCTTCTGGGTTTAGCATTTCTACCTGAAATGGAAACTTCTGATGTTCAAGTCAATTTGCTCTTTAAATAAAAGTGTCTGTTTCTAAGAAAACAGGCAGAGAAAAGCCTCACAAATGGCTTCCCAAGGTATCAAAGACTTTGTGGCAAACAACATTAAATGACTTTAGAAAGGAATAATGACAGCAACATCTATAATTTACTTAGTTTGAAAAGTATTTTCTAAAAAAAGAGTTTGCATTCTTTAATACTTGGGGTTTGAAAAATAACTGTAAGCTATGTAGAGAATATAATCTGACTATCTGCACACGTTCAGGAACCTGTGTCTGCCAGACAATATTACTCACCTTTTTAAAGAAATCATTTACACATCTCTTAAGAGAGATCTTGGCATTTCCATCACAAAGATTTGTTGTTTGTTCAATTTTTTTTTATCCCAGAAAAATCTGGTTATGTTGGAATTTTGGAAAATTAAAGTACATGAGGATTTTTTAAAAGTCAAAATATTTATAATTTTATAATGATATACCTTCTGTGCTTTCTTCATTCTGCTACAGATTGAAATTCTAATTTCCATGACAGGAATTAGTGGCATGAAATAAAACATAAGCCAGATAATTTACATTTTATGAAGGAATGAGTCTGTTTACAGGTAGAATCAGTGGTTGGCTACCGTGAAGTTAGTGACTAACGAGATATGGATTGCCAAAGGGGCCTGAGGGTGACTTCAAAGTCAAGACGGACAGACATTGCAGAAGATCTCACTTCCTCAGATGTTATTGAAAAAAAAATGTTCCTTTTCTATTAGTGTATATTCATTGTACAAAATAATGGGTTTAATTCTGGCATTTTCACACATGTATGTCATGTATTTTGATCAGATTCCCCCTCTTTTACCCTTCCCTTGCCCTCTCCCTCTTTCCTCTTCCCAAAGAAGGTTTTAGAAAATAGTTTAATATCTAAAAGAAGCTCCCCCTCCACCTGCTATAAATAAATTATTTCAAAGCTGTATTTGCCCAAAGAGCAGGAAATTCTAAGCAAGTATATTTGCATGTGTAGGTGGTAGCGAAGTAAACAAGCTAAATTCTGGATGCAAGAACTTTCTCTTGCAGGTGAGCTCCTGAAAATCCTTTTAGCATTTGAAAATATATTTAAAACAAGCTCTGGAAATTTAATACTAAACACTTTCACTTTACCCTGCCCTTCAGACATGACAAGGAAGAGGAGAACTTCTAGAAATTGGTAGGAGAGAGGGAGAGAAGAAGACATGTTAGAGAGGTCCAAGTGAAATAGAACAAAGACTCATTAGAAAATGCAGTCACAACCATGCCAAGAGTTGGAGAATATATGGAGTCATGAGAACTCTATTGCTGGTGAGAAAGTGAAGTGGCACAGGCACTTTGGAAACTAGTTTGGTGGTTTCATGCAGAGTTGAACATATACTTATCATATGACTCAGCAATACCACTCCTGGGTATTTGCAAGAGAAATGAAAATGTGTTAAAAGATTTGTACATGAATATTCATAGCAGCTTTATTCATAATAGTAAAAATTGGAAATAACCCAAAAAGTTCATCAATAGGCAAATGGATTTTCTTAAAAATGTGGTATATCTACATAATAGAACATTGTTTAGCAATAAAAAGGAAGTGGACTATTGATGTGTGCAACACAATGGATGAACCTCAAAAACATTCTGTTGTGCAAGGGGCCAGACATAAAAGATTATATAGTGTCTGTTTTCACTGAAATGAAATTCTAGAAGAAATGGGAAGGGGGCACAAGGGAATCTGTTTGGATCTTGATTTAGGTGGATCAGAATGTAGACATTCATCAAAACTTGAGAAACTACACAGAGTGTGTCTGTTTTATTGTATGTAAATTTTGCCTCCATAAAATGGATTTTAAAAATGTAGTTATAGGAAATGATTGTAGTGTGGTTCAGATCCACTTTACTACATTGCACGTAATTATGGCAAGAAATGAAAATACTTCAGAGGGGTTTTAAGAAGTGCTAACACCCATTTTTCATGTGAAACACACACACACACACACACACACACACACACACACACACACACAGACAGACAAACACAGATGCTCAAGGGAGACAATGAAAGTGAGAAACACCTTGTTCTTATTTCTAGATTTTAATGTAACCATTTCATTAAGCCAACATCTATCAGTTCTGCCAGGAACAAGGTATTCGGGGGATGAAAACATGGTCCTTGACTGTCAAGAGCAAACAGTCCAACAAAAGACTCAGTGATTTTAACAGGAGCTCACAACACAGTGGGATGAGTTCACAAAGATGGTAACAATACTAACTACCATTTTTTGGATCCCCTTTATTGAGCTGTGTGATTGATGTACTATCTCATTTGATCTTCATAACAACTTTACAATATGAGTACTGTTAGTGCCCTCCTTTACAGAAGACACAATTGAGGCTAGGAGGTGTTCAGTGGCCTACCCAAGATCACACCGTTAAGAAGTGGCGCACGGCAGTGTGGCAGTCCACTCATAATCATTTTGTCACAGTCCAGTAATAGAATGTGTAATATTGATGAGGGAACATTTGACTTGAGGGTTCAAGAAAATGTACCAGTTGGTCCCAGTGGCCCAAAGCCCTCTCCAATTCCAAGCTGGTCAGAGAAGCCTAAACAAACTACCATTGTTCCCTTTATCCAGAGTCTTCTGTCTTTCTGCTCCCCAGGCCGGGCTCCCTGCAGGCCCTGAAGCTGACATTCTGCCACCCAGGGGGGCTGCAGAGCAGAATAATATTCTTGGATTTGTGTCTCTCATCTTGTCACTGATTAGTCCTAACTCTTCCTGGCAAGGCTCCTGCTGGGCTATTTCAGGAAACAAAAATTCATTACACATATCCTTATTGATTTTCCCTCTTCTTTGCTTATTACTGAAATGCTTTTCCCTCCCTCTCTTGAAGAAACAGTGCTGCAATTACTGGAAGCTTCACTCACCCAGCAGCCTCCATGGGACCAAAAGGCCATGAGGTTCCCGGGACGTGGGGTGGGCTGCACCCCTCCACTCTGTCCTTGTGGAGGGGAGGGGAGTGAGGTGGCTATTGCCTTTTTCTAAATTGGCTCCTGGGGGTGCGACTTGAGAGCAGCTTATTAGATAAATGCCAGGATGGTCCTGTGATTGGCTGTGCCTGCTGGTTTCCTCCATCTCCTTTCCTAGTCGCTTTGGGTAGCGATGCTGTCATGAATATCCAAGGAAAATTGCTCAGTTTGGGTAGAAGCTGGGGAATATTTCACTGACCTATAAGGTCAAAAGAAACTAAGAAAACTAAGAAAAGAAACTAAATTCCATTGAACAAATTAAAATTCAGCAAAAATATTGTTATTGAGAGCCTCCAATGTGCTATGTTCTAGGGACATATGTGAACAAAACAGCTATGGTCTGTGCTACATCCAAACAATAGTAGTAACAACAATGACAATGTTGTTAGGTGCCATCAAATTGGATCCAATTCACAGTGACTCTAAATAGAGCAGAACAAAACACTGCCTAACTGTGTGCCGTGCACAAAGTCTTTTCGTGTTTGAGCCCAATGTTGCAGCCATAGTGTTTCTTCTCATTTTGAGTCGTACTACATCAGCAAATGGGGGACCCAGGGTCTTTACTCCAATCTCATCATTATGGTAGATTCTAATAATGGTCGATTCTACATTGAGGGGCCTGCAGCCATAGCACTGTGGCATCTGATCCCATCAGATCTCTGAAGCTAAGCAGGGTAGGGCCTGGTTAGTACTTGGATGGGAGCCCACCTGGGAACACCAGATACTGTAGGCTTGGGAGAGGGACTCAGCAACCTACTCTCAAAAATCAATCCACCACTGAAAACTCTATGATAGCAGAGAAGCACTGACAATAGTGTTTCATCTGTTGTACATATGGTTGCTATGAGTCAGATACCGACTAGACAGCACCTAACAACAGCAACAACTACTTTGAGGAAGCAAGTCTTCCCCAATCGTTTCTTGAATGCCTTCTAGTCTCTGGGACTCATTTTCCAGCACCATATTTGACAGTGCTTCTCTGCTATTTATAGGGTTTTTGATGGTTAATTACTTCAGGAGTGAGCTGCGAGGTTCTTCTCCCTAGTCTGTCTTAATCTGGAAGCTCAACTGAAACATGTCTACCATGGGTGGCCCTGCTGGTATCTGAGATACCAGTGGCATAGCTTTCAGCATCACAGTGACACGCAAGCCCTCACAACACAACAAACTGACAGACACGTGGGGGAATAATGACAATAGTGAAATAAAAATATAAACTGATAAAATAACTACAAATTGCAATAAGTACAATGTCAACAGAAGGTTGTCGAACTAGAAGAAAATAGCGGGTTATTATGCAGTATCCCATATCACTCATAATACCACTAACTTGCTCAAACCAACCCCAATGACATAGGTATTCTCCCTGAGTTTAGAGCCATTAAGTAGCTTATTCCAGGTGACCCAGTTAGAGGCAAATGCAAGGCCAGGTCTGGCTGCCTCCAAGGTCAGTGCTCTTTCCACTCTGCTGCATTCTAAGGTACAAAGCGTTCCCTCCCCAATACCACAGGGGGTGTGGTTGAGTTTCCAGCGATGGCCACCTCTTGATGTGGCCCCTACCCTGTGTGCAGGCTCCTGTTGGCCAGGAGGAAGGAGAAGCCTCATTCCTCCAAATGAACCTGTGGTGGGCTGGGTGTAAAGTGCTCCTGGGAAAGGCCATGTAACTGTTTGCTCATGGTTTTCTGGGTCTTGGTTTCGAGTGGGTGAGGTGGATGTGGGGGCACCTCTGGCTGGAGACAATCTCTCTGCTCTGGGGGCTGCTGTTCTCCTGGACCTGGTGCCATATGCCCTCTAGGCTTTGGCACAGACTGTTCCTCACTCTGCCAAGCCGCCTCATGTTTATTCATAGCTGCTCTGCTTGGCCTCTCCCTCAGGACAGTGCCCCCAGCCTCTTTCCTCACAGGTGGAAGCCCCTGCCACCTTTCAGAACACCCAGGGTCACAAGGACAGCCAGGGGCTTCTGAGGGAGCACATCAGGCCATGGGGGCTTCAGGGGGCAATGGTTCCTGGCTCTGAAATCTCAGAGCCACAGCCTCAAGAGGAAGAAGAAAAGTCAAGAGGCTGGGAAATGTGCCCCTGGGGAGGTACAACTCTCCTTGTTAATGTGCAACTCTCCCAGAGGGCTCTGAGAAATCTGTCCCAGGGGAGTGAAGAGGGCGAGGAGAGAGAGGAATGCAAACGGACACCAGCATGTGGGCTTGTGGGGCTCAGCTTGCCAAGAGTAGAGATGTGCCCTGGCCTGCCTTCCCACCTGCACCCTATACCCACAAACATGACTCATGACCCTGGCTCCCTCTTTTTGTACAACGTACCCTCAGATCCACAAAGAAACACTTCACAGGTTGCAGTACAGGTGTGCAAACAAAGCAGAAGTCTTGATTTCCTGTGGCCTAAACAATTCCCATGGGAGAAGGGCCTGGCAATCCACTCCCAAGGCAATCCCGAAGCACTCAGCCATTGAAAACCCTATGAGGGTCGCTATGAGTTGGATACCGACTCGACGGCACCTAACAACAACAACAACAAACAATTCCCATGTCAAGCCCAGGGCAGAAAATTATTCCTATTTATTGCCAAATGGGCTTGGTCACTGCAGCGCTTTTCACATTTAATCCCAGTATACAGGATAAGCGTCCCCACCTCCACTCTTTTCCCCCTCAGGGCGCCTAAGAGCCAGGCCTCACGGGATGTCAGGGCATTGCAGGGTGTGGTGGAGGGGTGGGCAGGGGTGCTGGCCTTGCTTACCATCCACATGGTGCAAATTCTTTTGTTTGGTCTTGTTATTGTTGTTGTCTGGTCTTTGTTCCTTCAGCAAAACCTGAGGTGCTCACATCTCTCATGGGGTCTTAGTCAACAGGTTCTCTAAGGTCACTTAACTGTTACAATTATTATCATTTTGGAGTTGTGGAAGAGAATGTATTTGGAGCCATCTTTCCACATTCCCTACCTAGCTAGCTCTTATCCATTCCTCAGGCTTCCACTGAAATGTCATTTCCCCCTCACTCTAAATTGGGTGGCTCCCCCTCTCAAAATGTCTACTTTCATTTCACAGTATTTTTCAAAGTTCATGGACATAGATGTATATGTGCGATGCCATGCTTAAAGTCTGTCTTTCTCCATTTCTCCATCCCCTTCAACCAAAAATCTCATAAAGGCAAGGTTTTTTTAAATCTGTTTTTGTTTACTCCCAAATTAACAGTACCTTGACAAATCCTGATATGTAGACATCCCAGCAACACGCACACAGGATGGTTGGATAAAACTTGAGGCCCAGGAAATCCAAGTGACCTGCCCAAGATCCCATGGCTAATTCATGAAAAAGCAGCACTTGAACCTCAGCTTCTGGTGGCCCATATCGTGGCTTTTCCAATATACCATGCCGAGTGAGGTTGCCTTTAACAGGGTGTGAAAAATCTGGCTAATTCTTCCCAGATTCTGAAGACCTGTTTTTAATTAAGAGATGTTAATGGGTAACATTGTGGTGTGAAAAAGGAGATGCCCAATAAAAAGTGGATCTACCCCGGACTGTTTCGAATTATAATTCTGGAATCTCAAAATAGATGATGCAACACTACAAATACATGAGCAAAAAGGGAATATAACCCATACATGCATTCAATTTCTTACTACATAGTAATCAAAAGGTTCTGTGAAATATGCAAGTTGATGGAAGTGTAACCAAAAACAATGTAATAGTTGCATAGTGGAAATCACAAAAGCCCGTTTTTCTCTGTATCTCAACAATATTTTAAATAAAGAATTATACTCTTGCTATAACTGTGCTCCTGAGCCAGGCATGGTGGCGCTCACCTGTAATCCCAGTGACTCAGGATGTGGAGCCAGGAGGATCGCAAGTTTGAGCCCAGAGGTTCAAAGTTGCTGTAAAGTCATGTAAGTCTTTGTAACTTAGTGAGACCCTAGTGAGACCCTGACTCAAGATAAAAAATAAAAAATCAGCTGGAGGTGCAACTCTGTGGCAGAGCAAGGCCCTGAGTTCAACTCCTAAGTACCAGGAAAAAAAAAAAAAAAAAGAAAGGAAGAAAAAAAATAAAGAAAAAAAAAGCTTCTGCTATAACTTTGCTCCCAAGAAATCCTGAAGAAATCGTTGACACACTGGGACATGCTGCGCTCATGTGCTCATGTCATGGGGGCCCAAAGAAAGAAGGGGGATGATGCTTCTCTCCACTGACATTGTGGGGATGCTATGTCCTATCTGGACCCTTAGACAGGGCTCTCAGCAGCAAGTGGGTGGGGCTAATTTTAGGAGAGAGGCCCTGAGGTTCTGGCTATGGGAGTTATTGCCTGGAGCTCTGCTTGGCCGGGGGAAGTATCAAGAGATGGCGGGGAAGGGAGGGAGAAAGCCATTGGCGAAAATGTCATCTCTGGCTCTCATCTGTTTGTCATCCTGGTGATTGGGAAGATAGGTCTTGGGTTGAGGTTTGGTAGAGATGTGCACAGTTATCTAGATGGGTTGGGAAAAGCAGAAAGTAACTCAATTTCCTCACTAAATGAGGGTTCTTCCCTCTGCCACTTGATCCTGGCAGAGAATGGATCTGCCACCAGTTTCTTAGGAAGGTAAATTGTGAGGGTAGTTTGCTCAGTTTCACCATGGGTGATGGAGTTTATAAGCACACCCAGCCCTGTGCAGGCTGTGTTGCCTGAGCATCTGAGGGCTGAATTTGGTCCTGAAGAGAAAAATAATACAACAAGGCCAAGAATAATTAGCTCCCAGGGCATTTGAATTTCATCAAGCCACAGATGGCCTTCAACCCAGTGACCATTTCTTTTGTCTTGCCGATGTCACTCTCTCATATCCAGCAAGGTCACAGTAATATTGAGTATGGGAAGGCTGGTATTCACTTTATCATACTCATTAAGCAGCTGCAACTGAAGATATTGTTGTTATTGTCATGTGCCATCTAGTTGGGTCTGACTCATAGTGACCCTCATAGAGTTTTCAAAGCTGATTGTTTCAGGATTGCTTTGGAAACGGATTGCCACATCTTTTTCCTGTATTTGCAGTGCTGGGGATTGAACCTGGGTCCTCAGAGAGTGTAGAGCAGCACTCTACCAACTCAGCTAAACCCCAGCTCAATGATATTATTGCTGTTGTAGTTGTTAGTTGCTGTAAAGTCATGTCCAACTCATAGCGACCCACATAGGGTTTTCAATGGTTGATTGTTTAGGGATTGCCTCACCACATCCTTTTCCCATTTTTGTAGTGCTGGAATCAAACATGGGACCTCAGAGATTGCAGAGTGGCATTCTACCAACTGAGCTAAATCCCAGGCCCCAAGATATTATTAGATAGTACATAATAATCAGTTAACTCGTGATCATTAGATATTACAGTTAACTCCTAATTATTTGATGTGTCAGGAAGTGCCATAGTTTGGGTCTGAATGTCTCCCAAAGGCTCATGTCTTAAAGGCTTAGTTTCCAGCTTGGTGCTAGTGGGAGGTGGATTTTTTTTACCCCCGGTACTGGGAGGTTGAACCCAAGGTCTCTTGCACACTTTGCAAGTATTCTACCACTGGGATGCCCCACTTGCCTTCTTTTTATTTTATTATTTTATTTTATTTTATTTTACCTAGAGACAGGGTCTCTCTAAATTATGCAGGCTGCCTCTGGCCTCAAGCCTTCGATCCTCCTGCCTCTGCCTCCTGAGTGGCTGGGATTACAGGTGTGCACCACTGAGCCTGGGGTGGTAATGGTAGGGAATCTTTGAGGAAGGGGGCCTACCTGGAAGCCTTCCAGTGTTCTGGGAGCCTGCCCTTGAAGGGGATAGTGGGACCCTGTCCTCCCTCCCTCTGTAGCTTCCCAGGTACCATAATCAAGCAGCCTCCTCTGCAGTGTGTTCCCGCCAGGATGTGCTGAATGGCACAGGTCTAAAAGCAACAGGCCAACTGATGATGGACGGAAACCTCCACAACTGAGAGCCCAAATTGACCATTCCTTCTTTTAGTTGGTTCCCTTAGGAATTCTGTTGCAGTGATAGAAAGCTAACACAATGAGGATCAGATTCTGTTGTCATAGAGACCTGAATTTAATACACACTAACTTAAGTTCTTTCACTTAAAGAAATATGGAAGAAAGCAGTTCAGGGCTTGTATGGCAGCTCTGTAAAGTCATTAGAGACCCAGGCTCTGCTTCCTTTGGTTGTTGTTAGGTGCTGTCGAGTTAGGTCCAACCCTCATAGGGTTTTCAATGGCTGATTGCTTTAAGATTGTTTTGGGAGTGGATTGCTAGGTCCTTCTCCCATTTTTGTGGTGCTGGGGATCAAACCTAGGGCCTCAGAGAGAACAGCAGCATTCCACCAATTGAGCTAAACCCGAGCCCCCTCTTTCTTCATAGTTTTTAACCCCAAGGTCTTTTTAGAAGAAGAAGGCTGCTGGAGCTCCAGTCATCATGTCTGCATTCCAGGCAGCACAGGGTGGAAGAAGGGGAAGGACAGAGGGTTCTTTCCCCAGTAGTGTCAGATATCTTTGAATCTCTTTAACCAGTCTTCTTAGAAACCTTGTATGATGTTGCCAATTACACCTTACTGAGCAGAATGCTACCACATGCTGGAGCTCATTGCAAAGCAGGCTGGGACATGCCTCTCAGCTGCATACATTGTGGCACCTAAGAAGATGATGTTTCTTTCACCAAGGAAAAAGAGAAGAGTGGATCTGGGGAGGCAACTAACAGTTTCAGCTGTATTCCATTTGGATATCTTGGGGCTTTTATTTTTTATTTTATTTTTTTATCATACTGATATAAGGACTTTTCAAGGAGAAAAGAAAATAGAAGGGACAGAAAGTCAGACTAGTCCATTTTGATATTGGCTATCAGGTCTGATTTCAACAAAACTGTAGGAAAAGAGATCAGAATCTCTGTCTCTATCTGCATGAGTGGGTAAACTTTTCTATATATTCCTAATATATCTTTTCTTTTCCTTTCTATATTTTCTTTCCTGCTTGTTTACTTGCTTTCTTGCTTTTTTATTTTTTAATTGCAGTACTAGGGGGCTGAACCCTGGGGTTCACACAATAAACGCTCTATCATTAGCTGTACCACCAGTCCCATTTTCATTTTTTATCTTCAGATAGGATTAGCTAAATTAAATAGGCTGCCTCTGGCCTCAAACTTGTGATCCTATTTCCCCCACCCTCTCCGAGTCACTGAGATTATAGGCATGTCTTACCATTCTCAGCCCTGATATGTATTTTATTTCCTACCCAGGTCTAGGAGAGTAGACATCAAGTTTGGGTACAGAGCTCTAGAGGAGAGGTTTCATGGAAGGCAAACATACAGCGCTAGAGCTGGAGGGAGAGACAAGGGAGGAATATACAGACCTGGGGGACACCAGGTCAGATGGGGGTACATGCCCTAGGAAGTGATAGATCAGTATGAAAAACAAGGAGACAGGGTCCCAAAAACAATGTAGGGGAAGGAACGCAGCACATGTTCCTTCCCATTATTTACTTCCCCCTTGTACAATGTCTCTGGCTATGCATCTCCATTGGACAGTTTCTATGACAACCAGGAGGCACTGTCTACAATGTGCTTCCCAGAAATTGGGCATTTGGCCAGCACAAAGGATTGGTATGAACTTCTGGCCAAACTTCAATAGGTTCTTGGAGAGCACATGTTATTTTCCTTGAAATTTCTTCCATGAGTATTTTCATCTCTAATCCCCAAGCTTCACACATCAACAGATTTACAATGTTCTGAAGAAGGAAGATAGTCTTGACTTTCAAGTGAAGAAAGCTAATTAGAACAACTGGTGTTATTTTGGTACAAACCAAGATTTCAACTCGTTTATGGTGATGCATTATGAAAGCTTTTCTTAGCATTCCCACTTCATTAAACTTGCTATGATCTTGCATGAGTGGAGGCTATTGATGGCAGAACAGTTTCTTAGGTGAATTGCAGGGTTTCCTCAATTCCCTGTGCAGCACACTTTGTGCCCCATCTCTCTCCTGAACTATAGAGCCATCTTGTCTTCTGTTTCAATATCCATTTTTCCCATCAGGCTCTAACCTCTTGGAAAAGAACAGCTGATCTTACTTAAATTTGGTATTTTGGGATCCAGGACAGTGCCTGGCACTTACCAGGTCCTTATTAAACATTTGTTGGATGGATGGATGAATAAATAAAAGAATTCCAAATAAGACAGTTGTAGAAACTAAAAACTCTTCTATTAACAGGCCAAGACTGGGCAATAAGTGCATATTCAAATGTGGACTGAGTTGACATGACATACTAGATTATTGCCTTGACTTCTGACACACTTGTGCTGTGCAGAATGCCAGGTATGCATCATGACCCTTGGCCAGAGCTAGAGAGATAGACACACACACCTTTACACATACACCTATATGCACAGAAAACAGAGAGAGACTGAGACAAAGAGACACAGACAGAGACAGAAAAGGAAAAGCTCATAGCTCTCTAAATCCCATGCATGTGAAAACACAGTGCTGCCCTTCATCTGTTGTATCTTATAGGATCCTAGTGTTACCACAAAAGAAAAAACATAAGGGAATAAAATCAAAATAAGGTGGTTTTGGGGAAAAAGCTAAATAAAATTCTTTCTTGTATGGAAAATGAGTGTCCACTTGCCAACAGTTAATCAAAAGGATCTCTAGGGTGGGAAGGAGAGGCAGCAAGCTGCTGAGATTGACCCAGACACTGTAACACCTGGCAAACCTATGCCCCATCTCTTGGTTCATCTCCGGAGAAATTCTCCCTTTGGATCCAGATTAAAGGATCTTTGCCAGTCTGATAAATCTTATCATTATTGTGTTTCATTTTCTTCAGAGATGATTCTGGCCATCTCTAATCTGGCTTGAGCAGTACTCAGGCCATCTCTTTAGGATTCTTCCATAACTTTGTCTTTGGTGGTCTCTATCTTCATGTCACTATTAGAGGTGCTTGCTCCAGAGGTCACCAGAATCCACTTTACATCACAACTTACTCCTTAATAAAATGAAAAAATGTGTCTTTAGAGGACTGGGCATGGGAAATGTGATAAAAGCCTTTCCTACTGGCCTCTGACTCCTGAGGATCTTCCTACATGGTGAGTCTGCTGGCTAGACAGGGTTCCCAACTTGGGAAGCAGATCTCTAGCCTTTACCCTCTCACTGATTTGGTTGACTACAAAGGTCTTGTTGTTGTTGTTGTTAGGTGCCGTCGAGTCAGTATCCAACTCATAGCGACCCTCATAGGGTTTTCAATGGCTAACTGTTTCGGGATTGCCTTGGGAGTGGATTGCCAGGCCCTTCTCCCATTTTTGTGGTGCTGAGAATTGAACTCGGGACCTCAGAGACTGCAGCGCAGCACTCTACCAACTGAGCTAAATCCCAGCCCACAAAGGTCTAGTGAGCCCTTAGTTCTGTCTCAGAAGGAAGATACAGATTGTTATGACTGGGGTTGTCCAGTGCCCTAAGCTCTGGGACAGTGTTTGTCAATGCGCAGTTTGAGGTCCACCAGGAACAGCATCCCCAGGTTTAATTTCTGTGATGCAGATTCTTGGGCTCCATCTTAAACCTAATCAGACCTCTGAAGGCAGGTATAGAATTTATACACAGGATCAGCAATCTGCTTGGCAAAGGGGCTTGAAGTCTTGTCTTGAAACTGTTTAAGGCAAAATTTTCCTATTTTAACTGAGGCTATATGTAACTGAATAAAAGCCAAAACCAGAAAATAACCAAATGTCCGTCAATAGGTGAATGGTAAACAAAATGTGATACACTGTCCATTAGTATCCACATAGGACTGGTTCCAGGACCCTTCTTGTATACCCAAATCTGTAGATGTTGAAGTCCTTCATATAAAACAGTGTAGTGTTTGCACACAAACTTTAAACAGCCTCCTGTCTACTTTAAACCATCTCTTAATTACTTATCATACCTAATACAAAGTATGTGTTATGTAAATAGTTGTTATACTATTGTTTAGGGTATAATAAGAAAAGTGAGTCTGTACACATTCAGTACAGATGCAATCACTTCAGGCCTAACTACATACCATGTTGATGTTGTTGTTGTTAGGTGCCATCAAGTCAGGTCCAACTCAAAGTGACCCTATATACAACAGACAAAACACTCCCTGACACTGTGCCATATCTGGCACAATTGTCAGTGCTTCTCTGCTATTCATAGGGTTTTTGATGGCTGGTTGTTTGAGGAATGGGCTGCCAGGTCCTTCTTCCCAGCCTGCAGCACTTGGTCTTACCATGTAGTCTCCCATCCAAGGACTAACCAGGGCTGACCTTACTTAGCTTCCAAGATCTGATGGGATCAGATGCCAGGGTGGTACTCCTGCAAACAACTACATACTATATGACAGCAATAACACCAACATTTGGAGGGAATTTTTGATCCACCATTGGTTGAATTCACAGATGTGGAACTCATAGATATACAAGAGCAATTGTGTATCCTTACAATGGATGACTATTTGACAATAAAAAGGAATAAACTAGTGGTACATGTAACAATATGGATAAACTTCAGATACTGTGCTAAGTGGAAAGAAGTCAGACACAAAAGATTATGTGCTGCCTGATTGTATTCACGAAATGACCTTATGCTAGGCACAGAAAGGACATCAGTTGTTGCCTATGTCCAGGATGGGGGCTAAAGATTGACTAAGAGAAAGTATAGAGGAGAATTTTGATGGTGATAGAAAAGTTTATGTTTGAAAATGTTTGGAAATTATTGAGCTTATGGATACATGGTGTATAAAATTGTTAAAACTTATGAAAACATGCATTTAGCATAAGGGCATTTTATTGTCCATAAAGTTATACATCAGTAATGTTGATTTTTACAAAAAACAAAACTTTCTAAAGCTTCACACTTTACAGAAGAATGACAAATTTTCAGTTGTCCATATCATATTAGAGTACATTACTATTTTTTTTAGAGAATTTAGAGTGGCTTGTGGTGCTCATGGACATTATGGGATGTGATCTAAATGCCCCCTTCCAAAGAAAAACCCCTATGGGTAGCCTTACTGTTTCTTAGAATTAAAACTCAGGGTTCCAGACCTGCATATTCCCCCAGGTAATTCTGCAGTTTGAGGCCCTCTGCTAAAATGATGAAATTCTCTGATGATTTTTTAACTGTCTTTCAGTATCTGCTAGGTGACTGATGTTGCCCAGAATCAACAAGATTGAGAGCTGCAAAAAAAAATTATTAAAATTCACAAACTTTTTAGTTGCAAGGCCTCATTAAAAAACAGCTGCACCATCTTTTTAGCTAATTTGTATATAGTAATCTTATCTTGTTAATCATAGGGTGTTAATTGCTGTGTCTGTGCATCCTGTATGCGCCTGAATGCTTGAACAACCAAGTGTCATCTCAGCCAGTCAGTCTTGTGGGAGCTAGTGCTCTGTGTAGCTCATCACTTTGTCTAGCATCATCCCTAGAGTTTCCCTTGAAGGACACAGTTGGTGGTAGCAGAGTGTGTTAGTCAGCTTTCCACTACTTTAAAAAAATCTCTGAGATAATCAACTTATAAAGGGAAAGGTTTACTTTGGTTCAGTTTTGAAGTTTTCAGTCCATGGTCAGTTGGTCCTGTTCCTTTGGGTCTGTGATGAGGCAGTACATCATGGCAGGAGTGTGGTGGAGGAAGTAAGAAAAAGAAAGAGACCAGGGTCCCACAGTCCCCTTTGAGATCACTGAGGCATGACATTAAGACTGCCTACTAGGTCCCATCTCTTAAAGGCTTCATGACCTCCCAATAGCGCATGGGCTGGGTACCAAGTCTTTAACACATAGGTTTTTGGGGTCCTTACAGACCCAGACTGTAGCACATGGTAACTTCATCTACCTTTATGGATTACTTATTATCAGGGATTGGTAGTCATCACTTTTTCTAATCTTCCTACTGTCTAAATGAATAGCCAGCAAAGAGGAATCTGAAGCTCAGAGAGATAAAGCGATTTTTTTCCAGAGTGTTCACAGCTGCCTGAGTGCCAGAATTACCTTCCAGCACAAGTCCACCTTAGAAGTGGTGGACCTCAGTCAGGATTTCACGTGAGTATCACCTGGGGATGAATTCCCCATGTCTAGGCTCTACCCGAGAACAACAAACCAGAATCTCTAGGGCGTATAATCTAAGAATCAGTATTTTTTAAAGCTCCCCAGTGATTCTAATTTGAAACCATGGCTGAAAATCATGCTTTAAAGTGTGGGTCCTTGCTCATAACATTATAATGGAAGACAATGAGCATAGCACACAAGGCTGACCCTAGAATGAGCTGAATGATTTGCTTCTTTGGGGGTCCATGTGCTGATTATGAACCCATTTCTTTCATCCTGTGATTGAACATATTCCTGCAGGTACAGACTTTCAGGGAGACCCTGTTTTGTTGGAGAATGTAGTGTCCCTGAGTCAAATGGGTGCAGTCAAAGGATTTTCCTTTCCTCCTTCCTCGAGTGTTTGTTAAGTAGTTACTATGCATCAGTCCCTGATGGTACAAAAGGAACAAGCCCTGGTTATGTTCCCAGGGAGTACACAGTCTTGGAGGAACATAAGCCTAAGAATGGATTACTGAAAAACTGGGTATGTGCCCTTATTGTGGGGAGAGGGGGAGCTCAGGGTGACAAAGAACATACACAGGAGTCAGCAAAGGCTCCTGGAACAGATGGCATTTGAGTGAATATTTGGGTGGGGATAGCTATATGAAGAGAGCACTGCAGGCCAATGGACCACATGAGCAAAGGTGCAAGATGTGAGACAGCCTAGACACAAGAGGCACTATCTGTATCTGGGTGACTGAAACAATACCTAAAATAGAGAATGGAAGGAGATGAGGCCAGAGGAGGAAGATGGATGACCTTGAAAGATTGGACTGTATCCTGCAGGAGATAGTTAAGTCACTGAAGTGTTTTAAAAGGGAAAGTGATGTGATCAAGTACCAAGATTTAGGATGGTGATGGGGGAAGAGAAACTCTTCTATTGGAATCTAAGTATTCCAAAGATTGTGGCTGAAAGAATAAGGTTCTTAACCCTTAAAGACTGACTTGACAGTAGCCAGTAATGACAAGTTCTGTACCTCTTTGGCCAAGCAGTTTTCTTATAATTGGAGAAAGAAAATGCTTATCAGGTTAGGGAAGGGCTTCCACACATGGCTTAGAAAGGCTTAGTACGTATGGTGGCACTACTAGAAAATGGCGGAACTTTTAGGAGCTGGGGCCTTGTGGGAAGCCCTCAGGTCACTGGGTACATGAACCTTTGGGGGTCACTTATCCAAACCATGGTAGTGAGGCACCCTCTGAAACTGTGTGCTGATTTCTGTGCATGTTTCTGGGAGAGGGTCCTTAGCTTTCATCATATTTTCGAAAGTACTCAAGACCCACAAACTGGGAAGTTTAGGATTAAAATCTAAATTTTATAGGTTATAGGTAATGATGGTCTATCAGGCTGACCTGATCCTAAACTGGAGAAAGACCCAAATGGATTTTCATGTTTTGCTTTTTAACAAGGAAGTTTTAGTTCCAGACTCCCAACAATGCTCACATTAAGAAACTCAAGACATAACTCATGTCTAGTGTGAAAGCACTTGTGGAACATTTTTCTAGGCCATGTGTATAAGCCTGACTCTTGACCCTACAGCTTTAGAACAGAAAAAGACAAGCGGATGTGAACAAAGGGATGGACACTGCTCAGGGGGAATTCCTATTAAGAGCACCAGATGTCAAAGTGACTGGTTTTTCATGTGCAGGAGTCGAGGGCTGAGATCTCAGGTGTCTCTGAGGCCCAGGTGGCTAATTGAGAAGAGGCTGTCTCCTCTAGGCTTTTGTTGTTGCAGCTCCACATACATATGAGCAAACATGTGCTTTCCACCTCGCTGTGATTTATGATGACAGCTCCTTGGTAAAGCAGGTGGGCGGGAAGAGTTCTCCCAGTAGGAAGAGTCTGTCTCTGCTGCTTTACCACCAGCTCCTCTGTGTTAATGAGTTTCACTCTATACCACTGCTATGGCTGCTCTCGCTCCAGAAGCAGCCACATTAGAGAGGTTAATGCATTTATAGAGAGTGTTCCAAATGGGGATATGTTTACATTCAGAGTTTGGTACATAATTATTAAAAGGCAATTGTATCAGTCAGCTTTACATTGCTATAATGAAATATCTGGGATAATTAACTTATAAAGAGAAATTATTTATTTAGTTCACGGTTTTGGGGGTTCCAGTCTAAGACTGAGTGAACCCATTGCTTCAGACCTTTAGTGGGGATGCTGTATGGTAGTCATGGAGAATGCATGACAGAGAAAACTAATGTTGTCATCTAGGAAACAAAGAAAGGAAGGGACAGGGTCCCATAATCCTCTCTAAGATCACACCTCAAATTACCTAAGTACCTCTCATCAGGCTCCACCTCCTAGGGGTTCCATTACTTCCCAGTAGTGCTACATTGGGGACCAATTCTTTAAGACATGGACTTTTGGGTGACACTTATTGAAACCATGGCAGTGAGGGTAACTACTAATTATTTTAATTAATTTTAGCCTTTCCAATGATTACAAGTTTATTGCCAATGGTTTGAGCTTCATCTGGGTTCCAGTTTCTTTCTTTGCAAAAGGAGTATGATGCACAAGCGTGGTACTATCACTACCGCTTAATATTTCCATTACCCCCGCCCATTCCTTATAACTAAAAATCTCCAAGGTCTACATCCAGTGTTTACATGAAATATCTTAGCTATTCCTTTCTCTCTGTATTAGTGTTCTCAGAGGAAGAGAACCAATAGGATATATAGAGCTATATAGAAAGAAATTTGTTATGTGGTATTGGCTTAGATGATTATGGAGGCTGAGAAATGCCACTATTTGCTATCTGCAGGCTGGATGCCTAGAAAAGATGGTTGTATAATTCTGGTCTAAATCCAAAGGCTTGAGATCCAGGGAGCCAATGGTGTAATGTCCAGTCTGAACCTGAAGGCCTGAGAATCGTGGGGCTGAGGAGATAAGTCCTAGTCTGAGTTTCAAAGTCCAAAAATCGGGAGTGTCAACGTCTGAAAGCTGGAAAAGATGGGTATTCCAGCTCAGGAAAAGAGGAAATTTGTTCTTCCTCTGACTTTTTGTTGTATTCAGGCCCTCAATGGATTAGATAATTCTCACTTGCACTGATGAGAATGGGGCTTCTTTACTCAGTCTACTGACTCAAATGCTCATCTCTCTGGAAACACCCTCAGACACAAACAGACAATGTTTTACCAGTGAACCAGGCATCCCTTAGCCCAGTTAAGGTGACACATAAATTAACCATCTCACTTTCAGTTAGGGAAGTTCTGCTTTTGTCTGCTTCGCATGTTGGTTTTCCATGAGATTTCATTAGATTTAAGGGTCCACTTGAAACTTAGAATATTTTTTAATATAAAGCAGGAAAATTGTTGTTCCAGACACAAAGTCTGATAAAGGTGGGGTTAACCCAGAAACTCCCCCATGTGTCTGTCAGCTTGTCATGCTGTGGGGGCTTGCATGTTGCTGTGATGCTGAAAGCTATGCCACTGGCATCTCACACACCAGTAGGGCCCCCCATTGTAGACAGGTTTCAGCTGAGCTTCCAGACTATGGTAGACTAGGGAGAAGGACCCAGCAATCTACTCTTAAAACAATTAGCCATTGAAGACCCTATGAATAAGCTTCTCTGTTTCTCTGCTGGAATATGAGTCCCCCTCCTTTCTGGAAGGCATTCAAGAAATGACTGGGGAAGTTGCCTCCTCAAAGTAGAGTCAACCTTAATGAAGGGACTGGAGTAAAGCACTTGAGACCTCCTTTTGCTGATGTGGCATGACTCAAAATGAGAAGAAACATATTGGCTACAACAATGGGCTCAAATATAAAAAGATTGTGTGCATGGCAGTGTCAGGGTCATAGGGTCGCAATGAGTTGGATCTAACTTGCCGGCACTTAACAACAACCCAGGAACTACTCAGAAAGTCCTTCCTTCAGTGACTCAAATTGTGCCAGAAAACCCTGGTTTCCACACTTGAGTCTTTACATGGTGGGGAAATAGTAAACCAATTCCATTCTCCTTGTAATGGTGGAAGCCCATGCTGAAAAGCTTAAAAACTGTCCTCCTTGGATGTACTTCTGCAGTAAGTAGGTTTGCATACACCATTTCAATCGGTGGAAAGTTGGCAGAAATTTAGGAAGCAAATATACATATCAAGTTACTGTTTACCAGGTAAGAGCGATTTATTTTGTCTTTGAAAATTTGACACCTTAATATGGTTCCCAAGAAGATGCTTGATTTAGAAAAGGTCACAAGAAAATTGAAGCAAGAATAAGAATTATGGAAAAGTGAGAACGACTTAGTTGATTTCTTTCCAGAATTCAAACTGCTTTAGCTGGAGAAATGCATTAGTATATGTATCTGTTCTATTTGGGTTTTGTTTTTTGTTTATTTTACAGTGTTATTGGTAGATTTTTAATTGAAACCCTGGAAAAAATAACTGGAATGTTGGAAAAGTATTTAAAGACAACTATTTGAAGGGACATCAAATTATTTGTCTTCCCAAGGAACCCATAGATACGGGCCAGACTCTACAGGAAATAGGACATACTCCTTGGCCTCCTCCATCAAATCCTTCACAATGAGGCTCCAAATCCCATTTCAAGCCTTTCTCACCATTATTTCCCTCATGAATAGTTATGGATCACTACCTGTTCCCTAGACCCATTATCTGCATTCACTTAACCCCACCCTTTCCATATTCCATTCACTTTATCAGGTATACTGTATTTTCTCCCTTATTTGTCTAGAAAACACTTCAAAAGCCAGTTCAGATATCACCACCTCCATGAAACCTTGTATAGCATTCCCGTTACCCACCTATTCCTCTTATCCTCATCATATGGCAACATGAATCTTTGTTTCAGTGGTTTTTCTTCTCCTAAACCATTAACTCCTTGAGGGACTATGTTTTATTTATCCTTATATCTGTGTCTATTCACAGGCTATATATAATAGGTGCTCAATAAACATATTGAGTAACTGTCTTGATGACTGTTAAAACCACTGACAGCTCTAAAATTTTATTTTCTATGACACAGCAATGCAGTAAAAAAAAAAAATTCAGAGTTCTGAAAGACCACCAAATAGCTTATTCTAACAGCTACTATCTGGGAACCAAATAAAAGTATCCAGATTGGTCACCAATTGCCAGGAGGTAGTTCATTGATGTTTGACATTACTCAAGCAACTCTGTCAATTTCCTTCCTTAGAGTATAGATATCCTCATCTATATCCTGGAAGGTCAGAATCCTTCAGACCTATCATCAATGAGCATAAGAGAGAGGGAAAAAAAAAGTCTGCAATTTTCAGCTACCTTTAATTTTGGAAAGCACATGGGGGCTTATTGGGATTAAACTGATAGACCCCCAAAGAATGATTCCAGTTTATAAGGCACTGGACAGTTAAAAAGGAAAAGGAGTAGATGAATATTTTTGTGCTGTTGTTACCATGTAATTCAACTGTGATTTTTATTTTATTTTCCTTTTATCCTTTCTTCAAACTTTTTCTTTCTGTTGCTTGGAAAAATAGTTTTGAGAAGAGCTTTCCTGAACTGGAGAAACTACTTGAAGGTGCTACTGTAATGAAGAACTTGTTGTTAGGTGCTGTGGAGTTGGGTTTGACTTATAGCGACCCTACGTACAACAGAACAGACACTGTGCCATGCCAGGCACTATGTCAGTGCTTCTCTGCTATTCATAGGGTTTTCAATGACCGATTGTTTCAGGATTGCTTGGGGGAGTGGATTGCCATGTCCTTCTCCCATTTTGGTGGTGCTGGAGATCAAACCCAGAGCCTAAGAGGGTGCAGAGCAGAACTCTACCAACTGAACCAAACCCTAGCCCCAATACAGTTGAAATATCTATTTAAACTCAATTCCCAATGTGTTCCATTCTAGAAAATCACATAGAAGCACTAAATGCCAAGCTTCCATTCCCCTAGTTCTGTTCTTTTCTTTTCTTTTTAAAGAAATAACCAGATAATATGGGTTCTGGAGACTCAAATCCTCTTGATAACCTTCTCATGGGTTACACTAACTAATCTGTAAGTCTGGCTGCTGTAATAAAAACCTCACATTAGGGTGACTGAAGGAGTTTCTGTCTCTTCTCACAGTTGAGGTATAAGCAGTCCAGGGCTGGCTGGCTGGTTCTTTTGTGTCAGGCACCCAGGCTTCTTGGGTCTTGCTGCTCTGCTCTTCCCTGTTGTCCTTCTTCTACATCACCCAGTGTGGCTCACACCACGTTGCATTCTGTGGCTGAAAAGGGCAAATGGGGCCCCTACTTCTTCCTTTTTTCAGTAAAGCCTGGCAGTTGCACATACTACTCCTAATCATTTTGAGTGGTGGCTAAAACTTAAGCACATGAAAACCGGGAACTTTATTCCTATAGAAGAAAGGAGCATGGGCCTTAGGGTACAATTGCCAACTTTTGTCATGTTGTCAGTTCATGATGTTTCCTCAAATTTGGCCTTAGTTATATCTATTTTACAAATCTCTCCCTCTTTCTCTTTTCCTGTTTCTGTCTCTCTCTTTTTTCTCTCTCGTTAAGGAGAGGGTTGGGGTTTAGCTTAGTTGGTAGAGTGATGCTCTGTGTTCTCTGGGGCCCTGGGTTTGATCCCCAGCACCACACACACAAAAAAAAGGTGTAGGACCTGGTAGCCCACTCCTAAAACAATCAGCCATTGAAAACCCTATGAATAGCAGAGAAGCACGGACATAGTGCCAATCATGCCACAGTGTCAGGGAGTGTTTCATTCTGTTATACATAGGGTCTCTATGAGTCAGACACAACTTGATGGCACTTAACAACAACAACTTTAACAGGAAGCCTGTATATTGGCACCTGTGTACATTTGTGGGCATCTGTGCACATTTGTGGGCTCCTTCCTAGGTGCTAAAAGTTGTCTTGATTGACTTTCATCAGGGGTCCCTTAAGAGTGACATCATTAGGATATTTAAATCCAAGAATTTAAAGGTACACTGGGATTTTATGCTCAAATATAAGCAGAACCAAAGATCTAAGAAACATTGTGATTCCATTCAGTATCTTTACTCTGAAAATGGAGTAGAGAAAGTTTCTTCTCAGTGCTAGAGAATATTCATTGATCATGGACAACTGTGTTTTCATTTTTCAATAGAGTTGCAAGCTGCAATTCCTATAGCAGGCTCTCCATCGCTTCCTCCCTTTCCTTGCATTTTAAAATTGCCTTACACTTTTAGTTTTTTCATATTCACTTGTATTTTCCCCCAGTCATTCTCCATGGCTACAGCCTCAAGCTTTCCTTGACCCTTTCATGTAAAAAATTGGCTGTCCAGTAGACAACATAGATGCCAGCTGATTCACTCTGCCTGTCTGAAATCTCCCACACCAGCTCACAACTGTGCCTATAATTTCTACCATTACAGCGGCTCCTTTGGATATGATCGTTTCCTCTGCTGTTTCCCCTCTGGGAGAATAACATCTGAGCAGCCATTAACACACCAGGGTAGATTACATTTTCAAATTAGCTACACTGTGCAGAATTTAAGAAAGAAGAAGGTACATTCCAATGAGGGACTTGCAGTTCTTATAAAACTGCAGAAACATATCTAGTGCCATGAACAGAGAGTGGGTGCCTGGGGCAGGGGTGACTTGGGGGGCTGCCCCACATCATCTGTATCACTGCCCCTGCCCCATGATCCTCCTGTTTTTCAATATGGCCAGCTGTCATTTTCACAAAAGAATGCTGTAAGAATATGGCTTTAAGTCCCATCCCACTTCCTGGAGCATATAAGCCCTCCTGTGTGGAAATTCTGGAGTTGTCCTTGGTCAGAAGATACCCATGGAGGATGGGAGTGGGGTGAGGGGGGACAGCAGGTGTGAGAAAGAGTAAACAGAGGGCCAGGGACCCCTGAGGCAAATTTCTTTCCCTCCATGATTTGTTTACCTCAGGCTCTGGTGGTAAATAGTGCTTCTGTGGTTTACAATGTTCTTTCCTCATGGAAGAAAGTGTAGTGTCCCAGTCTGAATATTTAATAATAATAATAATAATATCTAAACTACATTGAGGGCTTGCTACATGCTAAGCACAGTGCTTCTTATATGTTGCTGCTGTTGTTGTTAGGTGTCTGACTCACAATGACCCTATGTACAACAGGTGAAACATTATTATCAGTGCTTCTCTGCAATTCATGGGGTTTTCAATGGCATATTGATTTTTCCAAGTGGGTTGGTGGGTCCGTCTCCCAAGCCTACAGTATCTGGTGTTCCCAGGTGGTCTCCCATTCAAATACTAACCAGGTCTGAGCCTCCTTAGCTTCTGAGATCTGTCGGGATCAGATGCCACAATGCTAAGGCTGCAGGCATGTTGTTGCTGGGTGTTGTCAAGTTGGTCTGACTCATAGCAACCTTCATAAGGTGTTCAATGGCTGAATGTTTCAGGATTGCTTCGAGAGTGGATCGCCATGTCCTTTTCTCATTTTTGTGGTGTTGGGGATCTAACCGAAGTCCTCAGAGAGTGCAGAGCAGCATTCTACCTATTGAGCTAAACCCCAGCCACCTTCTTATGTAGTCTCTATTAATCCTCACAACAGATCTTTAAAGCATATATTATTAATTCTGTTTTACAGATAAGAAAGGGGATGAAGTAATATTTCCAAGGTCAGGAAGCTGACAGAGTAGGGATTCAAGCATCATGTCTGTCAGACATATCTGTCTGAAGCTCCACTGCTTAGCAGAGGGGCTCAAACTAAATGATGAGCATTTAGCATCCAATGGAAGCTAAGTTTTAGGGAGTTCAAAATGTCTATGCTCAGAAAATGGTACAATCTTGCCACTCAAGATGAAGGCTAAGAAACACCTGCTTTGGTCCAAAAGGAGTCCACAACTCTGTAGGAATTCTCCTCCCCACCTTTCTGGATAACATGAAGCCCAGTTTCTCTGTGCCCCTCCTCCCTGTGAAAGGAGAGAAATTCTGCATAGGGATTCCAAAGTACTTTTCCCTTTGAAGAAGCTGGCACTGGGGGAGGAAGCCTGGCTGACAAGCCCTGTCTGCTCCAGGCTGCTCCAATTCATTCACAGCCTCTCTGGAGTCTGCAGGATGCTCTGGACAGGTGGCTTAAGAGGATGCAAATGAGAATAAAACCCACATCTTTCAGCTGCTCCCTAAGGCTTAGAGCCTGGGAGTTGGGGGTGGGGACTGGGTTATGTCCTTGGGGATGGAAGGCAGCCAGTAGGACATCTGGCTTCTGACCTGAAAATGCAAAACAGATCAAAGAGCAAAGGGCACACTAGTGCCAGCAGCTGTTTTTCCAGAAAGACTGAAAATCGCTTACCATGAGTCCCAATTAGCCCTGCCTGGGCTACACCAGAAACTTCCTCAGGAGGCCCAGGGGTACCTTTTTTTATGAGCTTCGTGGTCCTTTGGGAGTTTGAGTCCCTTGTCACTGCCCCTGCTATTGCTTGTGTAATAATTTATTTTGTGAACATGTTGTAGCTTTCTCAACCCTTCTAGTGACCGCCCCTCCCCCATCCTCATCCTCTTTAGCTTTTTTATTTTGCAAAATCTTCCTGACATTTTGGTATCTTGAGGAACCTGCAAAGTCCTAGATGTCTTACCTTAGTGATGGGATGACTCCACGCACAGCTGCAGTAATTGGTCCTCTAGGGATGAACCATCCCTAACACAAGTCAACACTTACTCCAAGTGATAGCCAGAGTAAAGAAACCTGTGCAAGGAAGTCCTCCACACTGGTCAAGATGGACTGCTGCCCCTGGAATATGAACCTCAGCTAAGAGGGAAGATAGGGGCTGAGCTGGGTGGTAGAGCCGTGGTGGCAGGGCAGGTGGCAGTGAGGTCTCAGTGTGGCAAATGAGAGAGGTCTGAATTGCCAGGTGAAGAGAACAAGTGTCTCAGCAGGCAGTCCATAGAGCAAGGCCAGCAGAGGTGATCTTGAGCAAGTTTTCCCCTGTAGTGTAGAGCTTTAGAGAAATGGATTTTTGACTTTTAAAAGAAAGACTGGGTCTAAGAGTGCCTAGTGAAGGATGAAAAAACGTAAGCCTTTCAGAGGATCTAGTTTCAAAAAAGAAAAGAAAGCTGGCCATGAGAGCAGGCCAGGGAGCTAATCCAGGTGATGTAAGACCACCCAAAGCAGGTAAGGAAGGGCAGTGCCAAGGTTGGGCACACACCCTTAGCTTTTGCTCTTGCTACTCTTTCTAGACAAAGACAAAAGAAAAAGGGGAATCTTTGCTACAATGGTGGAATGGCTGGAAGCAGAGTTGCACCTGAGGAATTAATTAACAGAGAATTTATACTCAATTAGAGGATGCTGCCACCAGTCCTCACCTGTTCTCCTTTGTGTTTCCCACACAACAAGCCTCAGCAAAGAACCACTTCAACCGATATCTTCTCCCTGCTTATTCCATATAACAAGTGTTTAGTAAATTAGTTAAACATTAAACAATGGAGAGGCCATAATTGGTATAGACTTTTAAAGATTTAAATGTCTAGGTGCAATCTGGTAGTTTCCTTCCTAACCATTTCTTCTAAGTTCACTTTTTATTATGAAATGCATGCTCTATACAATATGTGCCATATATATATAACGAATATGTTGTTGTTGTGTTGTTAGGTGCTGTCAAGTTGTGTCCGACTCATAGTGACCCTTATAGGGTTTTCAATGGCTGATTATTTCAGATTGCCATGGGAGTGGATTGCCATATCCTTCTCCCATGTTTGTGGTGCTGGGAATCGAACTCGGGACCTCAGAGACTGCAGAGCGGTGCTCTACTAACTGAGCTAAATCCCAGACCCTATATACAATTTAAAATCTGAGCCAGGTATAATGACATATATTGGTAATCTGGGAGATGGAGACAGGAGGATCAAGAGTTCAAGGCCAGAGGCAGCCTGTGTAACATAGAGAGATGCATTAGGTCAAGATGTTAGAGGGACAGCTTACATCTTCATCATTATGGTCTATACCATATGGTTATCGAGGAAGATATAATGGCATTTTCACCATGATGGTGAGCTTATGTGTTTTTCTTTATACTTCTATCAGTTTTTGATTTTCATATTTAAATGAGACCCTAGCCCTGGCCATCACCTGGATTACAAATTTGTGCAACATCTTGAGGCAGAGAGTCAAGCTATACCCTAACCAGTCTCCTGACCACGGAAACTGAGACAACAAGTGTGCCTTGTTTCAAGTTGTTAAGTTTGGGGTAATTTATTACACAGCAATAGATAACTAATACAACTAGGGGAGGCAATCTTGAAAAATATTGGGAAGCTGAGCTTGGGGTCAGCAGCAGAGCAATGACAGAGATCAACTGGTGCTGTGTCCTGCAATAAAGAATATAGGAGGCAACCCTTGTCCCCACTATTTGTCAAACCCTGGCCTATACTATCAGACGTATTTATGGAGAGATTTTTGTTTCCCTTTTCAGTGGTCCAGATCACCAATAATCTGTGGGTCCAACATATGGCTCACAGCCACTACTAATTAGCCAGGATTTTCTTAAACATCTTTAGCTAACAGAAATGAACCAGTAGGGACCCACTTGGCTGCCATCATTTGTTACTCTTACCAGATAATCATGTTAACAGACTTGGATTAATTAGTAACTGTAATGAAAGCTGAATGTAATTAATGTGTAATTCCAAACCATTTGATGTTAATTTAGCTACATTGGGGCATCATTAAGAATAATGGATAAAAATGGAATAATTTAAATAAGAATCCAGGAGGATTTAATTTATATTTGAGCTATATCCAGTGCTCACACCAAGTGAGGAGGCTCTTGACTCCCCATTGTTACAAGAAAAAAGTCCTCAAAATGGATTTCTAAGCATTAAACACAGCGATTTTAAAAAGGTAGCTGCACCTAACCTAAACAGGTACCCTCTCTTTCTTACTACTGAGTTGTTATGAGAGAGAGAAAAAGAGAGAGAGGGAGAAAGAGAGACTGATTGAGGCCCTCTAGGTCTCCCTTTGTTAAGGAGATGAAATGTTCAAGATCATATCCTCTTTACTCAGAAGCCAGTGGCTTTCAAGTTAGCTACAGTAAACTGTTGCTCAATTATAAAGCTGAGAGCTGGTTCAAGAAAATAAGCATACAAAATCTTCTTTTAGTAACTTCCTATCAATGATTATAGCTAATAGAGGCAAGAGCGGGGAAGTGGTTTCCTATTTGCACCAGACATGCAGCCATAGCACTGTGGCTTCCCATTCTGTCAGATCTCAGAAGCTAAGCAGGGTTGGGTCTGGTTAGTACTTGGATGGGAGCCCGCCTGGGAACACCAGATACTGTAGGCTTGGGAAAAGGACCCAGCAACCTACTCCCAAAAATCAATCTGCCATTGAAAACCCTATGAATAGCAGAGAAGCACTGACAATAGTGTTTTGCCTGTTGCAGGTAGGATCACTATGAGTCAGACACCGACTCACCGGCACCTAACAACAACAACTTGCACATGACACTCAACACACTTCTGACAACAGATGTAGCAATTCTCCAGCATCCTCTAATTTGGTTCCATTCTGGTAGAGAGTCTCAGACCCCTAAGTTGTAGGGCTCAGTCCCACGAGAGTGCCCCTGTAAGAGCAGGCCTAAGGTCACTTTAAAATCACTGGTTCCTTGAAAACTAGCCCTCAACAAAAGCTGATAAGGGCAGCTGTGTCACAAGATCGCTGTGCCTGTGCCTGCGCCTGCTGAAGGGCTGGATTAAGAAAAGGTGGTGTCACAAGATAACCTTGTAAAAGGTCAAATTCGGAAATTCCTGTAGTGGGCTGAGCTTTGGAAAAATGTAAACTTACTTTGTACCCCCCACCCATTTACCGTAAAAAAAGTTCCTGCTTCTGTAATTCTGCTTCACTTCCCCTACCCTATAAAGCCACAATTCCAGGAAGTATCTTATCTTGCAGTTAACCATCTGTGTCTCAGGAATGTGAACAGTTGGCCATCTGTGTCCAGGAGCTGGCCACCTGTGTCCCGGCCAATCAAAAACAGATCCATGTAACTGCTTTCAAATTAACCAATCATGTTAAAGGTTACCTAACCTCAACCGGAACTCCCCTTTTCATGCTTAAAAGGGCCTGTACATCTTCATTCAAGGTCGCCATTTTCTAAATGGTCAAACCCTTGCGTGCAGGCTCACGATAAAGTGCCTTTGCTTTTGAATACATGGTTCTGGCTGTCTCATTGGTGTGGTAATTTTGGACCCAACACCCCCACTTTAGATGCCAATTAAAAGTCTCAGGCTGTTACCTATACTTCTGACTGACCCACTATAAATGAAGTTTCCCATGACCCCATCCTTGGGTTAGATTAATTTGCTAAAGCAGCTTACAGAATTCAGAGAAACACTTTTCTTAGTTTACCTGTTTATTACAGAGGATATTTTAAAAGACGCAAGTGAACAGCCAGATGCAAGAGAAGCACAGGGCAAGGTATGTGGGAAGGGGTGTAGAGATTGTTACTTAGCTTTCACACAGTGGTGACCAAAATACCTGACAGAGACAATTTTGGAGGAAAAGTTTTATTTTGGGTCACAGTTTCAGAGGGTATCAGTCCACAGTGGCAGAGAAGGAGCTGACTGCAGGGCTGGTGGCAGAGGACAGCTTTTCACATCATGGTAGTCTAGGAGCAAAGAGAGTCAAGCTAGAACTGGGCGCCTGGGTAAAACTTTGAAAGGCCAGCCCCCAGTGACCTTCTTGTACCAGCTAGGTCCCACCTCCCAAAGTCCCAGAGCCTCCCAAAACAGTGCCACTAGCTGGAGACCAAGCGTTCCAACATGAGACTTGGGACACATTTTACATTCAAACCACAACAGAGCTTCTCTGCCCTTTCTGGCAACTTTCCCCTGCAGGTATCTCATTGTGCTATGCAGAGCGCTCCTAATCCTGTCCTTTCGAGTTTTTATGGACATTTCATTATGTAGGCCTGATTGGTTGTATAAATGGGCATTGCTGATCAACTTGACCTTCAGCCCCTTTCCCTTCCCTGTAGGCTGGGGGTTTACGGCTGAATGTCCCAACAAGCTAAGCATGCTTGATCTTTCTGGTGACAGCTGTCATCCTGAAACTATCCAGGGGCCCCCTGCCACCAGTCTTTGGCATACAAAAGACACTCTTAACGTAAGGATTCCTGGAGCTTTGTACTAGAAAACTGGATGAACCTTGAATATGTACAGTCAGGTTCTGCATGCATGGATTCAATCAGGTACAGATGGAAAATATTTGGAAAACAAAATGTCCAGAAAGTTCCATAAAGCAAAGCTCCAATTCATTGTGTGCTGGGCTCTATGCTAAATCCAAGCAAAAGAAGTGATTCACAGGCTTACCCTGCAGTAGCCTCCAGCAATTTCTCCATCCTGTCTCTCTCCAGCCCTCACTGTTTGAGCATTGCTCGCCTCACCTCTTATTATCTCTGTACTATGTACAGTCGTGCATCCTTAATGACGGGGTACATCATGCAAAATTTGTCAGTAGGCCATTCCATCCTTGTGGAAACATCACAGAGCGTACTTACACAAACCTAGATGGAAGAGCCCATGACATACTCAGACAGGGTGGTGCAGCCTATGGCTCCTGGGCCACAAATCTGTGCAGTGTGCTACTGTACTAGAGGAAATTGTAGCACAATGGTGAGTGTTATTTGTGTATCCAAACATAGGAAGAGTACAATAAACATATAGGATGGGGCCCTTACTATGAAAGAACCTCAGAGGACTGAAAATTGCTCTGGGTGAGTGAGTGAGTGGCAAGTGAATTGGAAGGCCTAGCACATCCCCATACACTACAGTAGACTATAAGCCCTGTACACTAGGCTATACTGCATTTATTTTTAAAAAAAATAGTTTTTTTCTTCAATAATAAATTAACCTTAGCTTATTGTAACATTTTTACCTCATAAACTTTAAAATCTTCTGAACTTTTTGATTCTGATAATTGTTGTCGTCGTTGTTGTTAGGTGCCATCTAGAACCCAGTTTAAAATATACATCATAGAGCTGCAAAAAAAATTATGTCCTTTATGTCCTTATTTGTTTGTTTATCTATTTACTTATTTATTTATTTCCTTTTTTGTGGTACTGGAGACTGAACCCGAGGCCTTGCACATACCTTGCAAGTGCTCTGCCACTGAGCTGCACCCGCAGCCCATTTATTTTTTGTTTTGTTATCTGAGAGAGGATCTGGATAAGTTATGCAGGCTGCCTCTGGCCGTGAACTTGTGATTCTCCTGCCTCTGCCTCCCAGCTCTCTGGAATTACAGGCATGCGCCACCATACCCAGCTCTTTTATGTCCTTATTTTATAAGTTTTTTTTTTTCTACTTTCAAAATTTTTTTCTTCTTTTTTATTTTCTTTTTAAAAAATAAGCCATACAGCTAGTAAATGATGGAGCAGGGCTGGGAAACCATGTTGATTTGACCACAAAGCCTAAGGTATTTCCACTCTGCCACATGGTCTCCCAGAAATTAACCTGAAAACTATTTCTGTAACTCAAATGCTTTCACATTAGCACAGCTAGTGGGGAATGGACTGGCATTGCCCAGGCTTGACTCTGACCCACACCAGGGCAGAAACATTTTCCTTTCTCTGTCTCACATGGGCCCTTTCAGTCTTGAACCCACTCCTGCAGCCCAGGGAGTTCCAACTTGGACCACCAATTCCACAGGGCCCAATGCTCAGCAGCTAGGCCTGCTGTGTGCTCTTTGCTCTATCCTTTTGCATAAGAGCACCAAAAATTGCCTAAAATATTTGCTGTGGAGATTTGCTCTGAGAAATGAGGGCTTGTTGGCCGAGTGATTATGTAACTATGGTTGGTGTTCAAATTATGACAAACATAGAAAGAAACCTTGTTCAAATCTCTACGGTGAAGTGGATGAGCACTGATTCATTTATTGATTTATCTATTCAGTGATTCCCTAATGAGTACCCACTCAATGCAAGGAAGTGCTGGGTGCCCAGGAGAACAGAGATGTGTGGAAAGTGAATGAGTGAGGGTGGTCACCTGAGCAGTAGTAAGAGAGGACACTGTGCTGTGGAAATCAGTTGTGTAGTAAAGAATTCGTTGAACCATGGGACCATGGGAAATATAGGCAAGAAAGGTTGCAAAGCCCCTGAGCCACACTGACAGGCAACAGTTCTGCTAGGTTGGATGAGGGTCAGAGAAGAGCCAAGGGCAGTGAAGGAGAAAGAGCACCATCTCCCAGCCTCCTATGTGACATTTTGTTAGTCTCCTCACTCGTCTGGTCTTCCGTTCTCCTGCATTCTCTGTCTGTCTGGCAGAAAGCATGTACCTGGCCTCCACTTCTGGGCCTCTTGGCTATTGGCCCAGCCTTTGTGTCTGCTCCTGTGGCAGGGCTGTGCAGAACACATGGGCACGGCTGAACACTGGCTCAGCACGAAGTGGCCAACGGTGAGCAGTGCGCTGGGGTTTGGTCCTTCCCTTCCAAGTCATGTCAAGTGAAAAAGGACATATTCTGAAAAGTTCAGAGTAGCTTCATGGCATACCCAGGAGTGATTGAAAATGGCTACAAAGAACTGGGAACTGCTTTCCCACATCTGGCTGCCAGCTGCCAGGCCTAGGGTTTCACATCTGGGCTGGGTTTCCTGAGATTGGCCATCAGCCCTAGGGCAGAAGAATGTCTTCGTGCCTAAGAGTCGTTGTACACAAACAGTGGATCAGTGTCCAGACAATTGGCAGGAGGGAGAAAGGCCAGCCTCCTAGGAAAGTGCCAATGAGCTGGCACAAACAAACCTGTCAGCAAGAAGAGCTTGGAAAATCAGAGGGCTCAGGGCTCAGGGAGGGAACCTTGCATCCTTTGCCAGTTGCAACTTCAATTCAATTCCACAAATAATTTTCAAGCCTCTACTACATTTCAGGCCTTTCATGGGCACGTGGAACACACCAGTGAACTATACAGACCTACATTCTGCCTTTAAGAAGTTTACATTATACAGGAAGAATACATGATAAATAAGAAACATAAAGAATAAAAATTTCGGGGGTGGATATTATAAGACAAATGTGTTGGAAACCAGGAGCTAGGTACATCAAACTCAGGGGAGAGGGCAGCAAGTTACTGTGTCATCCTTTATTTACTTTACTTACTTTTCTTCTATAACCCATGTATACCCCCAAAAAGAGCCATTCAGGAAGCTTAAGCACATAAGAGAAGGAATTTGAGGTGACACAGGGTACAAAGAGCAAACTTCTGCAGGGTGTGATCAAAAGGTTTGAGTCCCCTCACAATTCCTAGGCTGAAGCTCTAAACCTGAATACAAAAATATGATGGCATTTGGAGGTGGAGCATTTGGGAGGTGATTAGGTTTGCATGAGGAGGTAAATGTGGGGACCCATGATGGGATTAATGTCATTATAAGAAGAGAAACCAGAGTTTACCTTCTCTCCACTTTGTAGGGACATAAGAATATGACCCCCGTAAGCCAGGAAGAAAGGACTCACCTGAAACTGAATGTGCCAGCCTTAGACTTCTAGCCTCCAAGACCATGAGAAATAACTCTCTGTTGTTTAAGTCACCCAGTCTATAGTATTTTGTTACAGCAGCCCGCACTGAGGCTGCTGGAACTGCAACCGCTTGTTTGAAAAACGTGAAACTCACATTTGAAAAAGAGCCCTAAATTCTAAGATCAAATATGTACTCAGAATCACAGGTACATTGCCTCTGGGGACTCCTCACAGAATCTTACCAAAAGATTAAGAGGAAAAGATCTAAGATTGACCATTATTATCTTCTGGGAGAAGGCCTGCACAACCCACTCCCAACAGAAAATCAGCCATTGAAAACCCTATGAATAGCAGAGAAGCACTAACAATACTATTTTGCCTGTTATATGTAGGGTTGCTATGAGTCAGACATGGACTTGACAGCACCTAACAACAACAACAATTATTGTCTTCAGAATAACGAAATGGAGAGGGACGGGTGCTGCAGATCCTTGTCCTACCCAGCATAAGGCACAGGGTCTAGAGTTCTGAGGGCCCAGCAAGGGTCCCTGAAGGAAGTCAGCCTTCCCCGTGCCTCATGCAGATGAGCTGCATTGATGCTCATCTTCCTTGTGGGTTGTGAGGAGGAGCCACCTGTACCAGAACAAAAAGAAATGGAGATGGTTAGGGATGAAGTAGGAGAGGATGTCATCCTACAAGGGTAAGCAGAGGGAAAAGCCAGAGAAGTACATCTTGTCACCATTCATCTGATGATATCCAAGGGGAATGTCAGTGTGGGGCACGTGCCTCCCAGTCTGGCCTGGATGTTCGGAGGGGCGGCGCTGCCACCACACACACAGATACTAAACACAATTCACTAGGGACTGTTGGGTGAGGTGTGGACTCCTGCAGCCCTCAGGACACAGGCAGAGATGGGAAAAAGAAAAAGCCTCCGGCACTTTTGCCTTCCAGGGGCAAACACCCGTGTTGGTGGTCTCGGTGGTCACAAGGAGAGAGTTCTTGCTTCATCAGTGATCAGACAGAGAGCAGAGTTCTTTCTTTGTTGATGATCTTTGCAGGGAAAGCATTGTTTCCTCACCGAGGGTCCAGGCGAGAGAGTGGAGAGAGCTGTTTCCTTGCGGATGGTTCCTGCAAGAAAAGAAAGGATGGAGCTGCTGCAGGACAGCTCCTTGTATAGCTCGCCCACAGAATGGCCTGAGCCAATCAGCTTTGAGTCCAACTGTCCAATCAGGTTTGGGAGGATTTGTGAAGGATTTTGTACAAACGTCCAACCAAGTTACCTTCATCTTCTCTAGATTTAGCCATTTTCCCCGTTTGGGGGGCGGTTTTGCCAATTTCCTCCCAATTTCTCCCTACACATCAGCAATCAGAGTCGTGAAATGATAAAAGAGAGGGGGCAAGAGCAGATATTTCCCAAATGAGAAGAAAGCATACACATGCTGCTGGAAGGGAAAGCCTAAAGTTTCTTCACATTGGCCAGCACCAGGCATGACTGGGTGTTATGGCCTGGGGTGTCTGGCTGTGGGGGACAGGTGAAAAGGAGAGGTCAGGAAAGCCAGAGGCCCTTTCTCTGATGGCCTGGCTCCCCAAGACAGAGAAGTTCAGCAGGAAAGAGTGGGAGGGTCAGAGTCTCCAAAATCCATGGCCCAGGTGACCAGGAACATCCAGAGAAGGCCTCAGGCCGGAATTAAACCCAGAATCCCCTAGGAGGGTATCACACACTGGAAATAGGCAGGAAAGGAACCAGACCCCTCCTTCCCCTACCCACCACCCTGAGCAAAGGATTTAAAGGTTAGAAAGGATGATGAGGTCAACCAGGCTCTGGAGGTTTGCTCCAAACACCAACTCAGCTCTGGGGTTTGCTTACAATGTACACATTCTTAGCTTTGTAACAGAGGACTTGATCTATGAAAACTGTGGAAGCTCCTAGGCCTGAACGTCTAGGGGCTCACACACCTGTCCTGTTCTCCATCTCAGGGATCATAATAGCAGGTCATTATTGTGAGGGAACAAAACTGTAAGTCAAAATTTGACAACACTCTCCTGCAGCAGGAATGGTGACTGTTGGGAGGAATCCTAGACCAACTGGCAGCCAGACAGGTAATTTCATAGACAGTGGCGCTTTTGCCTGTGGCACAGAGCAGAGAATATAGATGGTGGAGTCAGCCTAATCTGGCTGCAAACCCAGACTCTATCATTTCCTTGCATTTTCATTTCCATCTTATTTTTTTCTGGTTGAAAATATTTCACAGAACAGAGAGGGTATAAAATTAAGAAGGAAGGTGCTCTAAGTCCTTGCACACCTGTTCTCAGAGGCGAAACTCTTAATTTGGTGTTTATCAGTCTTTCTTTATGGCACTGCCAATGGCCATCCAGCTGTTGATATGGATTACATCAATGCATATAGTTTTGAGCTTTTTACAACACAAATGGATTTAGGCTATTATGTAAAACTCTCTTTTGCTTACTACATTGAAAATTACTTCTACACATGCATACAGATAGATATGTGTCCTTTTAAAAACTGTTTTATATTCCATCCTGAGTATGGCTAATAACATACTTGACAGGCTCTTGACTAATTATTATGTGAATATTTCTATTTTTTTTCTTGCTTTTAAAAAACATGCTCAAAAAGCCTTACATATCTATATACATGTACACTTGTTGAGTATTTCCACAAAGTACATTTTTAGAGGTGGAGTTGCTATGTTGATGGGTATGCATCCTTATAACAATAATTATATTGACAAATTTCTCTAAAAGAAAGCTGGACTAATTTGTGTTCCCACCAATAACTAATAGGCAGCCTTTCCTTAACCTTTGCCTCTATTTTTATTGTCATTATTCACATTCCATGATGGATACTTAGCCCAAAATTTAGCATCCTTGTTAGAGAAGAGCACTTGTTGCACACTTTATGCTGTTTATCTTGGGAGCTTCCTGTAACACCAACTCATTGTAGCACAGCTTCAGATCCACAACCACCTAGAATGTTCTGCCGCAATGGTAACCCTTATGTGCAGTTGAAGCCCATGGTCATAACTTGTTCACATGACAGCTTCTATTCATAATTCTATAGTCTATTTTTATGCCATGGAAAATGTGGGCAATATATTTTTTTCCTTATCTACCTTCAACCCTGATAACTATCATGGAAATTTTATATCTTCTGGTTTGGCTCCAGGTGTGGCAAACAATGCCAAGATCCTTTATAAGACTTGGCTTTCCTATTTGCTTTTTTCCTGGGTTAGGCCTGAGGGCAAATAATCAGAGATAAGAGTTTGCAAACTGAAATCTCTCTGAGTAGCCCTGGGGGATGGGGAAAAGACTGCAGGAAAAGTTGGGTGTCTCATCCAAAACCATCCCCAGTGATTACAAAGAAGCTTAGTGGACTCTTCCTATCTTCAATAGGTGAACTGGAGTCCAGTGTCCCTCCCCCATCTCCTCTTCATCTACAGCATCATTCCTTTCTTGTTATTTATTGGGTTTATAATTAAGATTTAATTTTTTTTTTTTTTTTTTTTGGAAAATGTTCCCATGCTTTACATTTTAAAAATATGACTGATGGAAAGCAGAAAAGAAACTTGCCTCCAGCTTTGGTCTCTTATTCAGTTTTTAGCCCTATCTTAGTTCTAGTCCAGCATGATATTGGGAACTTCCAACCTTAGACTGTGGACTCTGAAATAGTCTTTGTTGCTCTTCAGTAACTGGCTATCAATTTGCCCCTCCTGCTTTTCAGCACTGCTATTAGATTCTTTTGGGTGAGCCCAGGCCTGCTTCTGGGTGTCTGGAGGACCCTCCCTCTTTCCCCAGCACTCCACTCTTTACTACTTGCCCCACACTCCCAGCACACCATTAGGTAACACACTGACATTTCACCTGGGCAGTCAGTGGTGCCACTAACTCTTCCCCTCTTCCAGTCCTAGTCTGAGTCTCCCTCAGCTCTGTGGGAACCTTCCTGGAACATTTATTTTTTAACTTTCAGTCAGGCTGAGGTTATTGGGTTTTGTCTTAATATCTGTGCAGCCATCTTGGTTTTCAGCCCCTGTTTCATAAGTTAAGTTTCTGCCTCGAGGAAGGTCATTTCGAATACTTAACTTGGCTTCTTGGTGTTGCCCCACCTTGCTTAATCTATTACCCCATCTGGCTTCAGGCTCACCCTCTTTGGACATAATCTGATTTAAAAATGGTGGCACCATTTGTGGTGCCACCCGGAACCACTTCCCTAACATCCACCACAACTGGAAAATTCCACTCTACCCCCATATAAAGAAGCATCTTGCTGTACCTTGCTGCTGTTCTCATTTCCGGGGGCAGCCACTCTGTTCTTCTGTTTAAGATCTCTCGTGTGAGTTCTTGAGTGCAGAATGGTCTTTGGGAGACACTTTCAGAGGTTATCAATGTATTTGACAATTTTCACAAATTTAAGGCTGAAGGGATTTGGGGGCTATATGTCCAGGGTGATTCTGTACAATCCACAGTGGATATGTTGTACCCTTTTTATAGTTGATACATCAACTATAGCTGGCATTGGTTTTACTACATTCCATGGGCTTAAGTTCAAGATCACTCATTGTTTCTCTCAAGATTTATCATCTGATTTAAATAGATGTTTTCTTAATTAATTGCAACTCATTTGCTTGCCCACCTGATTGGGTTCTGCATTTTTTCATATTGAATTTCCCTTAAATTCCTTCCATACTTTCCTCTAACTATCTGGCCACAAGAGATGAATGACATTTGGATGTCCTGCAAAGCCTCACAGGACTTGGCATCTGCCGTCTCTCCAGCCATTCCCCCAGCCATCTACTCTGCAGACATGTTAATTTTCTTTCAATTCTCACATAACACTAAGATTCATGGTCTTCATGCATTTTTGTCCCTTCTATACCTTTGTTACTTGCTTAATTCCTTCCCATCCTTTCTTCTCAGCTTCAACATCTTTTCCTCAGGAAAGCCATGCTTGCTGAGAATAAGCCCTCCTTACTTCTCATTCCTAGCATCTATCTTTGTGATGGTCTTGGCTGAATCTTCACTAAATCCCCCTAGCCTTAAAAATATTTGTTCTTATGTTTCTTTTTTGTCTGACTCCCCAGCATTCTGTAAGCACCACAAGGACACCAAACAATGTGCTTGGTGCATAGAGAGCACTTGAAGAGTGAAGAATTTAGTGAATGAATGAGCTCAGAAAAGAATGCCTGGATTAACTAACAAGTTTCCTGGGACAAAAACAAACAATAACAACAACAATAACAAACAAACAAAAAAACCCAATAAGGACAGTAATACATGTCAGGCTCAGAGTTATAGGATTACATTCTCCAATAGAAAGAGGTCAAGACATAGTATATATGCTTTGACATATCAGGGTGGCTGAGACAGGTACTCTGAGAAAGGAAAAGGAACATGGGCAGGTGATCACTACTTACCAGGCTCTGTGCAGGTTCTCTCCATGGGCTCCCTCCCTCATTATGAGAGACATGTGAGGTATATAGATGAGGGAACTGGGTTTCTGAAAGACTGAGAACTTTCCCTTGGTATTGCCAATAGTGAAGGAAAGAAGAAGAATTTAAACTAAGGTCTGTCTGACTCTGCTCTTTCCACTATGCCATAAAACCTCAATCTTAGAATCCACTTATTCCTTCAACAAATGTTCAATAGCTGTCATTTGTTAGGCCAGTGCTAGACACTGGCAGTACTAAGATGAGTTTGAGGTAGTTGCTTTTATGGTTGTTAGGGAAGATAGATATAGAAATAATCAATAATTATGTTATCATTCATTCATTCACAAAATATTTATCCAACATCTAGAATCATATATTCTAAAATTTAATCTGCACCCTTTCATCAGTTTTAGAGGATCGAGAGAGCTAGAGCTCTCATGCAAGTCCAGTCTGCATGAGGTTCCAGTCTGCATCTGATTTGGTAGCTCTCTAAAACTATTGAAAGTGTCTGAATTAGATTTGAGAATATAAGGGTATGTCAAGGACTGGGGATGCAATGGGAAGACAAACAAATGTGCAACTTGCCCTCATGGAGCTTATACTCTGATGGAGAAGGGGCCTTCACAGAAGAAATTACAGAAACACAATTGTGAAAGGTATCTGAAAAGAATCCATTATGCTTCACGAGTAAATGTTGCAGGGATCTGCCTTATTCAGCTACTTCAAGGAAGGGAAAGTAACACCTCAGTTAATCAGGTGTAGAGTTGAAAGAGGAGGATTTCAGATAGAGACTGTAGTAAGCACAAATGTAAGTGGCAGGAAGGAAAAGGCAAATTCAAGAAACAGGAACAAAGACTACATGCATAGAAGGGAGTAAGCATAAGGCTAGATCAATGGGCGTTGGATGAATGGTGAAGTCCTCTGTGTCATTTTCGTATGAGTGATGGGAAGTGATTGAAGCTGTCTAAGACAAAGGGTGACATGATCAAATCTGCATTTTAAAAAGATGACTCTGATAAGGATAAACAAATGGGCAGGAGAGGCCACACCATGACTGGGAGGGGGCGGGGTGCAGGGATAGCAGTGAAGGTACTGTGTGTAGTCCAGGCAAGAGAAGACATCAGCCTGGATCAAGATGGTGGCGCTGAGGAAGATGCACTACTTGACTCTGGGATATAAGTGAGAGAATTCAAGAACTACTCAAGGTAGTACTGTCAATGGACTTGCAAAAGAAAGAGAGATGTCCATAGTAACTCTTGATTTTCTAGTATGAAAACTTTGAGGAAGGTGGTGCCATTCCTGAGTTAAGAGACACTGAAAAAGGATCAGATTTGGGGAAGCCTTTTGGACCTGTAGAGTTTGAATTGACTTTAGATATTCAAGGGAACATGTCACACAGGCAATTCAATAAACACTCTGGAGCCCAGAGAAGAGGGATGGATAGGTGATAAATGTACAAAGTACAGTCATCCCTTGGTATCCACAGGAAATTGGTTCCAGGAACCCGGGGATATCAAATTCTTTGGTTGCTCAATTTCCTTATAGAAAGTGGTGAAGTATTTGCATATAATCTATACACATCCACCCATATAAGATAAATCATTTCTAGATTACTTATAATACCTAACACAATATAAATTAGTGAATTGTTATACTGTATTGTTTAGGGAATATTGAGAAGAAAAAAAATCTGTATGTGTTTGATACAGAAGCAATTTTTTCCCCAAAATATTTTCAATCTGTACAAATACAGAATTTACAGATGTAGGAGGATTACAAGGCCAACTGTGCTGTATAATAGGCATAAACAGCTGTGATAGGAGGGAATTTTAGGTATCCTGTATGGTCAGTGTACAGAAAAGGGATTTTCATCTTTTGTAATAACATCATCTCATTATGACATAATGGTTTGCAGTTTATCAAGCACTTTCAGATCTATTATGTAATTTGGGCCTCATGACACCTCACTGAGAATTGCTAACCACATTTTACAGTTGAGAAAACTGATGTTCAGGCTCCTAAATGTGAGAGAACAGACTGGATACCCTTGACTCTCCACCTCATCATCTTTTTATTTCCTCTGCTTTCTCTGTCATACCCAAATACATACAAAAATTAAAACTACCTGAACAAATATGTTACAATGTCATTTAACAAAATCCTGCCCGAAGAATGCCAGGGTTATAAAAATGTGCTTTCCTTTATGTGTGGAAGTGGTGAGCTCTCTTAATATGGGGTGGCTTCTCTGTGTTGTGAACACTTCATCACATCATACCACACAGAGACAGTACAGGGAAGACACTGGTTAGGATTATTTCTCTCCAATTTTTCAAACAGTTTGCATTCACTTTTCCTATAGTCTGAACTTCAAAGGCTCTGAAATTTCCTGATTCTCAGCCTGTGTTGTATTTTCTGATCCAGTCAAATCCAGGAAATAGCACATGATCATGTAAAAGTTTTGCATGAGTACAAGAATATGGAATGTAGGGGGGTGTCTTTATTTTGCCAGAAAGTCTTTGCCAGTCTCCAAGAAACTAATCATTCTCAAGTGATACTGACAGCAAAAAGAATTTTTTTAAAAGAGAAGTTTCTATTTATAATGTCTCAAAAGGAAGAAAAAAGTATAGGAACCAATAAGAAGCCAGTCCCTTCTTACCTAGAAGCAAAGGAATTGTGGCCATGGCTGACGTTTTAGAGCCTCTCATCAATGATCTCTTCTATAATAGTCTTATTTTACACCTCAGCATGTTGCTGCTCAGACAGGTGAGCTGATTTCCTTATGGTTGCAGAACTTGTGAATCACATTGTAAATGACTGAAAAATAATGCAGCATTCACCTAGTAATCTGTGTTGTTAAGTAAGATCAAGAGAAAGTTGTTGGGGAGGATTCCTGAAGGGGGTCGGTTTTTATTTATGTGTTGACATGTGTGATTGCCATGATGGCAAAGAAGAAAGGCTTTGAGGATGAGCAAGAACAGGGTCAGTGGAGAGACCCAGCATAGTGTGGACATAGGACAGCAAGCTGATTGGCTTTATGGAATAGAAGATACGTTGAGGATAAGGCTCAACTGAACATAAACACATACAAGGTATGAGCAAAAGATTCAGTGAGTGTTTAAATTAAAAAGAAATTACAATAAAAGACACATTGCCATTAACCTTCCTCAAAATACTCTCCCTGGCTTCAAACATTTAACCTATGGTTCTTGCCACTTTCTGAAACAGTTCTGGAAGTGCTCTTTTGTGAATGTCTTTAGTAGCACTGTTGTGGCTGCCCCAATGTCCTGAATTGCTTCAAACTATTTCTCTTTCATGGTTATTTTGACTTTGGGGAAGAGCCAGAAGTTGCACAGTGCCAGAGCAAGTGAGTAAGGTGAATGAGGACACACTGTAATGTTTTTATTTGACAGAAATTGCTCTACTAGAAGTGATGTGTGATGTGTGATATGACAATGATGAAGGATGAAAATAGAAACAGGAAAGAGGATTTCCAGAACTGTTTCTGAAAGTGGCAAGAACAATGGGCTAAGTGTGTTCAAAGCCAGGGGGAGTATTTTCAGGGAGATTAATGACAATGTACTTTTACTGTAATATATTTTTAATTTAAATTATATTTTTATCACAACTCATATGTTTATTCTTTAGAGAGGCATCCACAAGGACATTTGGTCACAAATACAAATATTACATTTTTTTCTTTTTTTTTATTGGACACTTTTAATGTACACCTTAATGTGATTCATTCTGACATGCTTTTCATTGTGGCATTTACATATATATGCATTTTGATGTACATTATTCATATAAATATTACATATTAATGTCTGATTTCTATGGTTTTAGATGGTTTACTAAAACTGTTATTATTTTGTTGTTGTTAGGTGCTGTTGAGTCGGTATCCGACTTATAGCGATCCTCATAGGGTTTTCAATGGCTGACTGTTTCGGGATTGCCTTGGGAGTGGATTGCCAGGTCCTTCTTCCATTTTTGTGGTGCTGGGAATTGAGCCTGGGACCTCAGAGACTGCAGCACAGCGCTCTACCAACTGAGCTAAATCCCAGCCCATGTTATTATTTTAGTGTGAGGTAAATATTGATTGCCTGCAGCCATAGCCCTGTGGCATCCGATCCCGTTAGATCTCAGAAGCTAAGCAAGGTCAGGCCTGGTTAGTACCTGGATGGGAGACTGCCTAGGAAAACCAGAAGCTGTAGGCTTGGGAGAAGGACCTGGCAACTCCCTCCCAAAAACCAATCTGCCATTGAAAACCCTATGCACAGCAGAGAAGCACTGGCAATAGTGTTTCCCCTGTTGTACAGAGGGCCACTATGAGTCGGATACAGACTCGACCGCACCTAACAACAACAACAACAACAACAACAACAACAACAAATATTGATTGCCTGAAAAATATGTATCTATATCTTTTCCTCTGTGTGGAAAACTCACCATGAAAATGACTCATAAATGGACTTTAGGTCTGAAGTTAAGACAACCCTGCTCTCCTGGAACCCTCAGTGAAGCTCATTTTACCAGGTACACCAAAATTCTTAGGCTCTTATCAAATTTCTTAGGCTCATATCAGAACTTGGGATACCAATGATATTGCCACCAATCTCGTGATGTTTGACCAAGATGGAACGAGAGTCTTCCATCCCTACCAGGCAAAATTCCATTGACCTTGCCAAACAAGCATAGGAAAGTTCCACTTGCCTTTGGAAATGTATGGAGAAGTCTGTTAATAAACATTGGTTTCAGACTTCCCACAGGACTGTACTATTTCTTTCTCTTTTTTTGTGTACTGGGGGTTGGACCCAGGGCCTTGCACTTGCATACTCTGCAAGTACTGGACCACTGAGCTGCATCTCCAGCCCATTTTTTACTTTTTGAGACAGGGTCTTGCTAAATTATGTGGACTGCCTCTGGTCTCGAACTTGCAATCCTCCTGCCTCCCCCACTGAGCCACTGGGATTACAGTTGTGTGCCACTGTGCCCGGCAGGACTGTACTATTTCTGATGGAACTGACAAAATAAGAGTTCTAAATAAAACACAGGGTTGGGATTTAGCTCAGTTGGTAGAGCGCTGCGCTGCAGTCTCTGAGGTCTCGAGTTCAATTCCCGGCACCGCAAAAAATGGGAGAAGGACCTGGCAATCCACTCCCAAGGCAATCCCGAAACAGTCAGCCATTGAAAACCCTATGAGGATTGCTATGAGTCGGATACTCGATGGCACCTAAGAACAACAACAACAAATAAAACAAATCAAAACAAAAACAACAAAGAACCACAACAATCACACTTAGGTACTATACCAACAATATTATGTAGTTGCTATGGTTTGAATGCCTGCAGCCATAGCCCTGTGGCATCCGATCCCGACAGATCTCGGAAGCTAAGCAGGGTCAGGCCTGGTTAGTACCTGGATGAGAGACCACCTGGGAACACCAGAAGCTGTAGGCTTGGGAGAAGGACCTGGCAACTCCCTCCCCAAAAAAATCAATCTGCCATTGAAAACCCTATGCACAGCAGAGAAGCACTGACAATAGTGTTTCCCCTGTTGTACAGAGGGTCGCTATGAGTTGGATACGGACTCGACCGCACCTAACAACAACAACATGGTTTGAATGGGGTTTATTCCTGCCAAGACTGATGTTGAAATTTTGTCCTCAGTGTAACAATATTGAGAGATGGTGAGATGTTGAAGAGGTAATTAGATTATTGTTGTTGTGGTGGTTAAGTGCCATCTAGTTGGTCCAATTCACAGAGACCCCTATGTACAACAGAACAAAATACTACCTGACATTGTACCATGCCTGGCACTATGTCAGTGCTTCTCTGCTATTCATAGAGATTTTGATGGCTGATTGTTTTGGGAATGGGCTACCGGGTCCTTCTCCCATTTTTGCAGGGATAGAGATTGAACCCAGGGCCTCAGAGCATGCTGAGCAGCACTCTACCAACTGAGCTAAACCCCAGCCCAAATAAGTCATTAAGAGGAGTTAATGCCTTATTCATGGAACGAAGTTAGTCCCTGAGAGGAAAATGTTCTTGCTCTTGGGTCGAGATTAGTTAACCATAAGAGTGGGTTGTTATAAAGAAAGCCTGCCCCTCATGTTTTGACTCTTTGGCATGTTTTCTTGCCCTTTGGCTTTTCTGCTATGTTGTGACCAGTACAAGACCCTTGCCAGATGGAGCCACCTGGTTTTGACCTTCAGCCCCCAGAATCCTTGTTGGGTTCTTCCTGGGGTTTCTCTCTCTCTGCATTGTGGGTGGAAGGAAGAGGTGGGTGCCCCAATGCTGCACCCAGTGGTGAGGCTGTGGCCGGAGAACAGAGGAGGGGAAAGGAATGGAGGATTAGAGAAAGGGGAAGGGGAGTTGGAGAAGGGAAACGCTCAGATGCTATCTCTGCCGCTGGGGCAGAGCCTCCTGGGTGTCATTGGTCTTCCAGCTTGCAGCTTTCGCCACTTTGGGGGCCCTGAGCTGACTCCCCAAGTCTTGCCTGGCAAAGCTGTTGGTCCTTGTAGGATATCCGGCATTGTAGAGGTCAAGGTCGAATAGAGGTGGCAGGTGGGTTGAAGTATGATGAAGGCAGGTTGGAGGAAGGTTGAAGACTAGGCTAGGCAGATGAGTAAATGGGCCTTGGGCCCTTAAGGAACCACAAGGACCCAGTGAGCTTATCTTGGATGGTGTTCAGAACGGCTGCTGAACTCTGATCTCCGGAGGTTATATGGCCCGATAGCCAGCCAATCAGGGGAAGAGGGCTGGATAAGAAATGACCAATTGGGCACCAGGGAGGGCTTTAGATGCTACCATACCTTGGGTGCCATCTTGGCCCACTTGATGGGAGGGGGGAAGAGTGAGTGAGATACCTGGATGTATAGCAAAAGTGACCAGTTGCTATCTTGCCCCATAGGATTCCAAGTGGGCTGGATGAGCTCCTGGGACTGGCCATGTTTGGGGTACTCTCTATCCTCCTGGGAATCCCAACAAATCATGAGCTGGACAAGTTTATAAACTACCTAGCCTCAGGTGTTCTGTTATAGCAACACAAAATGGACTATGATAATAATTATTATATAGATACAAAATATTTATGGGAGTCAGAACTACCCAATTTAGTAACAGTTTGTTTGTTGTATTTACTTTTTAAATAGATACACATCATATAATGGCTACAATCAGTATAAGAAGAATTATAAAAACAAATGAAAAAGTTCATTGAAAGTGTGTAGAGGCAATTAATATAGAGACATGTTATACTTTAACTTCTTGTACTTTTGTAGTCATATTAACAAAAAAATTATGAGATAAATACAGTGATTTCCAAAAGTAAAATACATCTATGCTCACTTTGAACAAACATCATGTATATTTTATAAATCTTCTATTGCATTTCACAAGCACATATTCTGAAAAATCTCTGCCTCCAGTACAGTAGAGTCAGTTTCAATTTAACAGCCTAACTCTTTAACAGATAACAACTATAAAGTCAAGACGAAACTTTTTAAAATTGCCCTTTGAGGGCTCAGAAAAGCAGAAAAGCAGAAGCAGAATTAAAACTTGGAAGAAGTGACTGCCATTAACCAGCACCAGTTTTGCCACCCAGGCAATCAAGGTGTCTGCAGCACGGGTTAGCACTTCAATAGGAAGCCTGGGCCACTCTAGTAAGAGGATTCAAGGGAAGGATCTTTAGGCAATTAGGACCACCAGAGAGATGGGAGAGCCCCAGAAAGAAGAAACCAGGGAAGAGAATATAAAATTCTCTGTATAAATTGCACCCAAGACTCTGGTTGACTGGTGAACCACATATGTAGTTACCACCAGGGCAGGCAAGTCTGCATTTTGCATTTTGAGTCTAACCAAGTTAATTGTCTTCTAACAAGAACAAACAAACCAACACTCTTTGGAGGAATATAACATAATTGAGAGTCTTGCTTGAATTATGAAGGAACAGGATAATGTGATCCATTTAGGGAAAGGATAATCATATGTCAATGTCAGCTCCAAGATAATGTAGACATTGGAATTATCAGAAAAGAACATTATCAGAAACACCTTATAATTATGCTCATTCAGGTAAAAGAAAATGTGATTTGTTTAGTTATTTATGCTTAATATATATATTTAAGGTATACAATATAATGTTTTGATATACATCTACATAGTAAAATACTACAGTCAAGCAAATTAACATATACATCATATAATATTATAAAATATGTCTTTAGTCTTCATCTAGTTTCCTTGCATGCAGCTCCTAAAATTCTGGAACTTCCAAACAGATAAGAACGTCTTTAATAAGCAAATGAGTTGATTGGTAGATAGAGCCCTCTAGATAGCTTCAAGATGGAGGCTGCTCACCAGAAACACCAAAGCATGATTAGAGAGCTGAGACTTTTCAGCCCCATCCCCAACCTCTAGCGGGGGGGATAGAGGCTGCAGATTAAGCTGATTGTCAATGGTCATGATTTAATCAATCATGTCTATGTAATGGAGCCACCTTAGAAACTCGAAGGGCTGGGTTTGGGGGTTCTGGATAACAGAACACATGGTAGTTCCTGGAGAATGGCACACCAGAGACATTGTGGAGGCTTCACACCCTTATCCCATACGTGGTCTTACACCTCTCTTCTAGCTGGCTGTTCATCTGCGTCCTTCATAATATCCTTTATAAGAAAGTAGTAAATGTAAGTAAAGCATTCCCCTGAGTTTAACTCAACTGAACTAAAGGCCTAAACCTGAAGCTATAAAAAACAAAAAACAACAAGAAAAACAAAAACTAGAAGAAAATACAGGGGAAAAACTACTTGATACTGGCCTTGACAAGTATATACATATATATATAATCTCACCAAAACCACAGGCAACAAAAATTGTACTACATCAAACTAAAATGTGCTTTCAATAAATAAAAAAGTAGGGCAGATCATCTGAGATGTAGAAAATTTTTATAGGCTTCCTTCAAGATGAGGGAAAGGATGATGTTAAAATACATGTGCAAAAAGTTGTACCCAAACCAGGATATATAACGGTGGTGTGTCCAGCATGTGACTGTCATTTGTTATGCATGTTTAAATGAGAATGGAATGGAAACAGTTATATTAAACAGTAGGGAATTGCTGATTGATTGATTGATTGATTGCAGTACTGGGAAGTTGAACCCAGGTGCTCATGTATTTATGCCAGATAAGTGCTTCACCACTGAGCAGCACACATAGCCCCTTTTTTATTTTTTTATTTTGGGATAAGGTCTTGCTAAGTTGCATAGACTGCTTCTGGCCTCAAACTTGCTGAGGGAGGGTGAGGCAGAAGGATTGCAGGTTCCAGGCCTGTGAAATTGAGCAAGATCTTATCTCAAAATAAAAAATAAAAAAGGTGCTGGGGGTGTAGCCCAGTGGTACAGCATTTGCCTAGTATGCACAGGGCCCTGGGCTCAACCCCCAGTGATTAAAAAAAAATGTTGGATTTTTTTTCTGATCTTTTTTAAAGAGGAGATTGTTAAATACAGGTTTGTGACTTTAGAAATTGTTAGAGGATGTATGGACAATTGAATAAATAGGCTGTAGATGGAGTACTGTTATTAAACTGATGAGAAGCATAGCAAAGTATCAAAGGATAAAAGGGACAAAAGACATAGACATGTAATTCCTAAAGGAAAAATTATAACTGGTAAACAAATGTATGCAAAAGCCAATCTACTATTCAAAGAAATGAAAAGTGAAATAATGATACTACTTCTTGGTAGTTAAGTTAACATAACTTTGATGATAATATTCAGTTCTAATTGAGGGGATATTGTTGTTGTTGTTGTTAGGTGCCTTCGAGTCGGTATCCAACTCATAGCGACCCGTATAGGGTTTTCAATGGCTGACTGTTTCGGGATTGCCTTGGGAGTGGATTGCCAGGCCCTTCTCCCATTTTTGCAGTGCTGGGAATTGAACTCAGGACCTCGAGACTGCAGCGATAACTTTGATGATAATATTCAGTTCTAATTGAGGGGATAGGAAAACTATATGCATATATTATATATAAAACAGTTCAACTGATTTGGAAATGAATCATGCAATAGTTCAAATAATTTGGAAAATAATTTGCAATAGGTATCAGGAGCTATAAAAATATTCATATCATTAAACCTAGTAACACCTGCAGCCATAGCCCTGTGGCATCCGATCCCGACAGATCTCGGAAGCTAAGCAGGGTCAGGCCTTGTTAGTACCTGGATGGGAGACTCCCTGGGAACACCAGAAGCTGTAGGCTTGGGAGAAGGACCTGGCAACCCCCTCCCAAAAATCAATCTGCCATTGAAAACCCTATGCACAGCAGAGAAGCACTGACAATAGTGTTTCCCCTGTTGTATAGAGGGTCGCTATGAGTCGGATACCAACTCGACGGCACCAAACAACAACAACAACAAACCTAGTAACACCGATCTTGGATATTTAATAAATAGCCTCAAACATTAAAAAGCTACATAGATGAAGCTGCTCTCATCCAATAACATAATAGCAAAAAAAAAAAAAAAAAAAAAAAAAAAAAAAAAAAAAAAAAAAAAAAAAAAAAAAAAAAAAAAAAAAAAAAAAAAAAAAAAAAAAAAAAAAAAAAAAAGGAAAGAAATTAAAGGTAATGCAGAAAAACTAGTTAATAATAGGGAAATTGTTAAGTAAATTAGGACATACTTATGGGATGGACAATTGTGTGTTTATTAAAATCATATGGCTATGAAGACTACAGGGCAAAACTGGTAAACATTATGAAGGAACTAAGTGATCAATAATAGCATTGTTGTTACTAGGTGCTGTTAAATTGGTTCCGACTCATAGTAACTCTGTATACAACAGAATGAAATACTCCCCAACTCTGTGCCAGGCATATGACCTTTTCTTATGCTTAATCCCATTGTTATAGCCACTGTGTCAATCCATCAAGGAGGGTCTTCCCTTTTGTTGTTGTTGACCTGCCACTCTCTCAAACGTGATGTCCTTCTCCAGGGATTGGTCTTTCCTGACTACATGTCCAAAAAACATAAGACTCAGTACAGCCATCTTTGCTTCCAAGGACCACTCTGGTTGCACTTCTAGAATAGATCTGTTGGTTCTTTTGGCAGTCCATGGTATATACAATATTCATCTCCAGCACCATAATTCAAAAGCATCAATTTTTCTCCTGTCTCCATTATTCAATGTCCAGCTTTCATAACCATGTGGTACAACTGAAAATATTTTGGCATGAATTAGGCACACCTTCCTCTTCAATGTGACATCTTTACTTTTCAGCACTTTAAAGAGGTGTTTTGCAACAGCTTTTCCCACAGCAATGCATCTTTTGATTTCTTGATTGCTGCTTCCATGGGTGTTGATTGTAGATCCAAGTAAAGCAAAATCTAAGACAAGCTCAGTTTTTTCTCTGTTTATCATGAAATTCGCCTGCAGCCATAGCCCTGTGGCATCCAATCCCGTCAGATCTCGGAAGCTAAGCAGGGTCGGGCCTGGTTAGTACCTGGATGGGAGACCGCCTGGGAACACCAGAAGCTGCACGCTTGGGAGAAGGACCTGGCAACCCCCTCCCAAAAAATCAATCTGCCATTGAAAACCCTATGAACAGCAGAGAAGCACTGACAATAGTGTTTCCCCTGTTGTACTGAGGGTCGCTATGAGTCGGATACCGACTCGACGGCACCTAACAACAACAACAACAACATCATGAAATTGCATGCTGACCCAGTTGTAAGGATTTTTGTTTTGTTGATATTGAGTCACAATCCATACTGAAGGCTATGTTCTTTGATCTTTGTCAGTAAATATACATATTATAATAATAATCCTCTAAAATGCATTTGAAAAATAAGACAAAATAAGATAGAGATAATTGTGTGAAGGAGATTGGGTTATGAATATGTATTTGTGTTTAAAAGCATAATTTTTAAATAGTCTAGAAAAGGGTTTATAAGGCCTGGGTTTGGACCAGGAGTACTGAGAAAACAATGGATTGAAAAGAGGAGGTCAAACAATAGTACTTGGCACCATGCTACTGTGGGTGCTGTGAAAGAGGAAGTTGTTGAAGGCATTCCATGACTTCAGTTTTTGGTGGCTGGGAGAAGGTGAGTCCATGGTTAGCAAGTAGAGAAAAGGCACAGATCCCATCTCAGATACATTCAGTCTTGAGGACTGGCTGTACTTCTGCATCCACTAACCAACAGAAATGGAAGGAGCTAAAGAGACAAAAAGCGATACTCATTCTCACAGAAGTGAGTTTCAGGATCCCTGGAAGGGGATAAGGTTCCCAGTGAAGACCAAAGAAAGAGGCCAAGGACGGAACCTAAGGAAACCCCTCTGCAAGGGATAAGAAGGAGAACAGGAGGGACAATGGAACAAAAACAGTTCACAAAACTTAAAGAACTGGGTCCAAGACCCAGATTTAGCACTCAGATAAGTGTAGCAGTGGTCATATTGGTAGTCCCTCAGGGAGCAGGTGTCTCCATCCCTCGAACTGTGATTTTCTCTAAGCAATAGGAGGTGGTAGGAGTGATACTGTGTCATATCTGGATTCAAGCCCTAAGCTGGCATTTGTTCTTTGAGGGGCTCTGAGCCACCATGTAAGAAATCCCCTCACTCTGGTAGTGAGCAAAAATAGAGAGGGAGAGGCCCTGAGACTTCCTGGAGAGAGAGAGACCCAGCTATTCCAGTACCACAGCTGAGCCCAGCCTTTTAGCTTGTCCCCAGCCAGGTGCCAGACATGTGAGTGAGCCATCTAAGACATCCTAGCCCCAGCCACCATCTGATACAGCTTCATGATAAATCCCAAATGAGGCCAGCAAGAGAACTGTCCAGCTGAGCCCCAGTCCACTCCCACAATCATTTGAAATAATAAAGTGGTCATTGTTTCATAGCACCAAGTTTGGTGTAGATTTTATGCAACACCAGATAACTGAAACTCCATGTTAATCTAGCAGCTCACCTTACCTTCAGGTTCCTCACCTAGAAAACTGAATCCTAATCACACTGTTCTACTCATAGCCTTGCCATGGTGGCCAAATAAGAACACGCTCAGTGTTTCTGAAATTTTTCTATCAAAGCACCCCTGCTGACAAAGGACTGTGAGTGACATATGGCTGGAGTTTGGAGAGTGTGGTGTAAAGCATCCCACTAGACTTTGCTACTTCTTAGAGGGTTTGTGGTTTCATAGCCAGTTTTGAATTCTTCATGAAGTGTCCCTGTCATTATTTTTTAATGATTTTTTCCAGTTAGGCATGCCCTATTTGTCCTGTGTCTTCACATCCTCTTACAGCATTGTGGTGAAGCCTCTGGTATATGAATGCCCACTTAGAAAGACATAGCTGCAAGTAAATCTATCAATGTGGAATAAATGCAGTCACTTGGTAAGAGATGGACAAAGAGTGTCAAAAGAGGCAGGGACAATCCTAGAACCAAGAGAGGTTTGTTTAAAAGTCAATTGCTGCCAGAGGCCATTGGGTTTGTTGACTAGTAAGTCACTGATGTTCAAGGCAATGATTTCTTTGGTGAGAATCCAGGAGCCAGGGGAAGAATGGAAGTGGAAGGAGGGTTCCCTTGAGAGCAACTGATATGAGGCTAAACTTCAAGAAGTGAAGACATAGAAAAGGATTCTGTTCTGCTGAGCTTTGTTTTGGAACAGAAGAATGCTGTTCTCCTAATGAAAAGAAATTTGGAAGAGGAGAGAACTTGAAGGATACAAAAAGAGAGCTGATAAGATAAGAAAGAAGATTTAGGAAGAGTAATGAGGTTTATGATGGTTAATACAAGCAGATGATTTAGCCTCGGAGAGCAGAATGAAAGAGTTACAGAGTAGAGGAAGACACAGAGGTATTTAGAAGTAGAAGGGCAAGGAGGGAAAATTCATGTTCTGCGATCTTGTTCTATTAGGACACAAGGTCACCTACAGAGAAGGGAAGGCTGTAGACCTGAAGAGTGGGGAGATTTAATACACTGGAGGAATGATAGAAGGAATCAGTTGTAGGCAAATAAAATCCCGAGACATACTGAGAGGCTGGTTTCCCATAGAGAACATGAATTTTTGTGGCATTAATTCTTGACCTCATTTGATGACTTTGCAGGATGTTTAGAGAGAGAGACAAAAGAAAGAAAGAAAGAAAGAAAGAAAGAAAGAAAGAAAGAAAGAAAGAGAGAGAGAAAAGAAAGAATACGTGGGTATTGGCCAGCAGAGGAGATCAGAAAGACAAGTAGGTCAGCAGGGCCACAGTGGAGACGCCCATGCTGTGCGTGAGGACCAGCGGCAAGTGCCTGGGTCCAGGGTTGGAACATGATAGACATGAAGAAACTCTCAGTAGGAAGAAAGGAGCAGGAAATGTTAAACATAGAGACATTTTATACTTAACAGAGCTTAAAATTCAAACAATTGGCTATCATGTTGTGTTCCAAAGTGCAATTATTATCCTGAGTGGCCAAAGTAGATAATACAATAAAGTGTTTGAGGGTGTAATACCAGTAATGGTAGGCTTGAGGGATTGTCTGTGGACAGTACAACCATTTTATGTGTCGATCTAGCCTGGCAACTGTCCTCAGTTAATCAGACACTAGTAAAAGTGCTGCTGTGAAGGGTTGTTATAGCTGTGATTAAAGTCCATAATCAGTTGACTTTGAGTGAGATTGTCCTAGGTGATCTGGTGGGCCTGAGTCAGCTTAAAGGCTTGAGGGCAGAGCTGAACTTTCTTAGAAGAGGAAGAACTTCTACCTGTGGCCCAAAGCTTCAGCTAGTGCCTAAGAACTCCAGCCTGCCCTTCCTAGTGTCCAGCTGTATGGGATTCTGAACTTGTTCGGCCAGTCTCCCAAACCTATAAGTAGTTCCTTCCAATGAATCTTTCAATGTTTCTGTTTCTCTAGTTGAATCTTTACTAACACAGAAGAGGTGGGCTAAGGAGAAAGATCAAGCATTTACCTTCTCCTGCTCATGTTGTGATTTTGGCACTTCTTTGCAACTCACAGGTGAAAAGATGGATGTCATTCAGGTTTGAGATGGAAGGAATAAAGCATGGGTATATGGATGGACGAGTAAATGATTGGGTGAGTAAAAGAGTGAGTGAGTGAATGATTAAATAAATGGCCCCATATGATAAACAGGAATAAATTCTCTCTAAATTAGGAAGGAAAAAAAATCCTGTTATTTACAAGCCTTGTGTGGATGAGATAAATGTCATAGTGTACTTTTGAAACCTAGAATTCTTGGTAATATAAAGTATTTGTTTTCTAGTTTAGCCATCAACCTAAAATATGAAAACTATAGAAGACATTTTCAGTTGTTTTTTTCAAGTCACCTAGACCTATTTTGTGTATTCAGCTTTCCAATGTTAAGCAAGTTGCTGCTGTGGAAATGTTGGTCTTTTGCTTAATAGATACGAGAGTGGTGGATTTGATTCAGGAGTTGAGGTGGGATACAAGAAATAAGAATCTTTTCTTCTCTCCCTTTTTCTTTTCCTTTCCTATGGCAGGAAAGTGAAATAGAGCTTGGTTTTGTTCAGTAAGTGTTTCCTGACTAGTTCTTTTGATCAGGTGAGTCTGACAAGTAATGGAAGAATTTGAAATACCTCATAGAAAGGTGGAAATTGCTCCCTGGTACCTTACCTACCAACCCTGATTTATTCCTTTCCTGTAAGAGAGTTAAAGAAGCTTTTAAATTCCTGATTCAAAACTGCATCACATCTCTAAAAAGAAATGTATCGCTTCTATCAGTCTCTCTGCTAGTTTATAGGTGCATCAGATCAAATGAAGCAAATAAATATGAGGGAAGATCCTATGTTAGTTACGTGTTGACTCCCTGCCCCAGAGCCTCAGACCACAGTGGGCCATCCTTTCTGAAGGCATGGGAATGGTTTCCCGCACACAGATGAGAGGGAGACCTGCTCTACCTGTTCTTTGCCCGCTGCTGGTGTTCTGATTCATCTGGGTATGCTAGGACATCTGCAGGCTTATATGGCAGAAAGTTCTGTGCATGAGAGCTAAGAGAACCCCTTGGAGAGAATTTATACTAGAGGAAGAAGGAGGCAGGCATGCAAAATACATCAAGTCACAGAGCCTTAATCATTAGAAAGTGTAGTGACTCTAAAGACCATACATTGCTACTGGATTCTGAAACTCTCTGGAACCTTAGCAGAGAGAGAATGTTTGGTGAGAACTGAAAGAGCTGTTCTACTAAAAGCTACAAATATTGGGACAACAAAAACACAGAGTGTTTGCAAGAATTACTAAAATGAAATGAGAGAATTCTACCTCACTTTTCCATAAACCACCAAATGGCCCTGGCATCATGGGGCTTCAGGGTGCTGGGGGTGTACAGTGGGGTCTTTGCTCTGAACAGAACATGTGCAGAGTCCAGTGGGAGGGAGATTGTCTGAGAGCTCATAGGAGACACTCTCTGAGGATTCTAGAAATGCCTGGGAGCTTTCTACATAAGGCATAGTTTTTACTACAGTACAAACTCTAACAATAGGGGGGTCTGGGCAAGGTTAGAAGACCCACTAGGGAGGGATTATTCTGCTATATAAAGCTTGAAGTACCAACTACAATTAAAAGCATCATATCATCCATCACAGTTCTTTTGCTCAAATATTTTGTTAATCCTGACCTCTTCTTTATTTGTAGATGTTGTTGTGTTGTTGTTAGGTGTCTTTGAGTAGGCGTGCAACTCATAGCAACCCTACGTACAACAGGCGAAACACTATTGTCAGTGCTTCTCTGCTATTCATAGGGTTTTCAATGGCAGATTGTTTTTTGGAAGTGGGTTGCCAGGTCCTTCTTCCTTATTTGTAGATATAGTTCAATTACTTGTAAGGCCACTGTGTATATACTTCTTCATGTCAGCTTGTCTTTTTAACCAAGGAAATTGAACCATAGCCACTTCCACTTTTTTCTGTTGTTGGGCTGACTATATTTCAGTGACTTTAAATGTCCCTCTAGGTACTATCTCTTTTCTTCCAAATAAGGGTTTCATTGCCTGTTGCTAGCCTATCAGCATCAAGAAACTGAGCTGAGCTAGTCAGGGATGGTGTATGGCTCTGTCTGCTGTTAAATAGCCATTGAGCAAATTGTACACCCACTTTATTAGAAGTTCTCAAAGCCTTAGGTGTATAGCAATAGAGACTTTCCCTCTCTCTATTGGATCTTAAACTTTATTTTTAACAGGGAAGCAGAATGTGTGCCTCCTGGGGAATTCTCCTGATGCACAGCCAAAATGCAATATTTTCTTTATACTTTTCTTAGAGAAGAGGACCTGACCAGCTTATGAATACTATAAAATGTGTACTGGATTTCTGCTTTCAATCATATTTTGAGATTTATTGTTCCTGGATTTATACCCTTAGACAGAAGTGATGGGATCGATACAACTTGGAATTGTCTAAAAAGTGGCAGTTTCTTGCTTATAATATTGGTAAAAACAGAGAGCACTGGGAAGCCCTTGGGTCTGTGATGGCCAGTGAATCAATAGTGCTCATATGGCCTGGATAACGTTCTATCTTGTCATTAAATGAATGATGGCAATGTGTGGGTGGGAAGGAAGGGAAGGAGGAGGTATTATCACTGTGCCTAAAAGGTCTCATGTCTTTCAGGTTGACACCTAAGAGGAAGAATCAATTCTTCTCCCCATTCCAACATATCATCCTCTGGTGCATGAGAAATTATTCAAACATGGCAACAAATTTCCCATATGACCTTTATAGTTACTGGTTTAGAATGATTTTTGGCTGTTTATTGAAAAAAATATTATAGAGATGAATTCTCAGGACATTGGCTCCACTTTGCATCAGCTTTAGGAACATTCTGTACCTGATGTATGTGAGTGTGTGCCATTGAAGAAGTGCAGTGTGAATATTCCACAGAAACAAATATGCTTTGTTGGCTACCAAAGATCAAGGCTGTGTTCACTGGTCATAATAGTTGGTGTCCAGACTCCCAGTTCCTCAGACTCTTAGTGATCTGCCTGTATGCATAGAACCCGGGATGATGTTTTAGATTGTCTTTCCACAAAACAATTTAAAATGTTTTCCTTGAAGGGTAGGGGTTGAGGAAGAGATGCCAATCCACTTAAAAGCCTCCTGAAGAAAATCTTTAGCTGCTCTTGCTTCTCAAAGCTTGCAAGATTTGGGGGTTGAGTCAGTCAGTTTTCCATTACTATAAGAAAGTACCTGAGATAATTGACTTACAAAAAGGAAAGCTTTATCTTTGGCTCACAATTTCAGAGGTTTCAGTCCATGATCAGTTGGCCTGTCTATTGGGCCTGTGGTGAGGCAGCACATCATGGTGAGAGCATGTGCCAGAGGAACCTGGTCACCTTGTGACAGTCTGGGAGCAAAAGAACAAGGAAGAGGGGAGGCTAGGGTCCTGATATCCCTTTCAAGGGCATGCCCTCCATGAGCTAACTGCCTTCCCCAACTAAAGATTCTATCACTTACTAGTAGTGTCGTAGCCAGGGGACCACATCTCCAACACATGGACTTTTGGGGAACACTTATCCAAGACGTAGATGGGGCTCTGCAGTTTGTCCTTCTCCCATCTGTCCAGCAACTACTGCCCCTTTGTTGTAAAGGAGGAGGACAGTGTGGAAAGGATTCATTTCAAGGTAAAGGCTTTGAAGCTATTGTAGGTGGTGAGCAGTGAAGTGCAGGTGGCAGAGTTATGATGACCAGAAGCTACTTAATTCCAAACTGCTTCATGAAACCTTTTGTATGGAATTGACAGGCTTAAAATTTATATAAAAATTGTGTTCTTTCCTATTAAAGCTTTTGATGACCTCTCAGCTCATACAGGAAAATGATTTGTCCCTGATGAGTCTTTTGTAAAAAGAGATCCTTATAGGAAGAAAAAATATAACTGGGCAGATTTGGGAGGGTTAAAAAAAAAAAAATCCTGACACTGATCTTGGTTTGTAGAGAAACATGGAATTCTTCCTGGACTCTTTCAAATGGGAGCTAAAAATTTAACTGCCCCATGACTCTCATTTATATGAAATGTTAAATAAGAACAAATAAACAGTGATGTCTTTAATATTATTTATGGAGGAAAATTTTGCCACCAGGGAACATGTTGACTAATCTGGTTTTGGCCAAGTTCCCCTTAGAGATACTGATTAATAGAAGGAATGGGTGAAAAATTAGTATATACACATGCTATTTAGAAATTGGGGTAAAATGTTAATTTGATGACCTTTAAATCTTCATTTTTCTTTATTTCTCTGAATGTTAATTAATAGGCATGTTCAGCACCAGGAGGACTTTGTATCTCTGTCCATCTCCTTGTTAGTCTGTATTTTGAAAATTTCTGGAGCTTAGTTTCAGAGAAGAGCTGCCCCAAACTTCCTGAGGCTCCGGTGCCTGCTGCTGCATTGTGGCTTTTCTCCTGAGAGCAAAAATTGCCACTGTCCAGCAACTTATTAGCATAGCTGTGCAGCCTCTGCAGTTAGCAAGGTAATTAGTTTCAGAGATAAGTGGAGATTGGGGATGTTTGAGGTACAGCATGCTTATTGAGTGCTCTCCCCTCGACAACAGAGCTGCTGCTTGCTTGTTAAAGAGACCTAAATTATTGCGTGTGCAGAGCTCTAGGACCTTAGGAAGAGGCAATGTGGTGATCAGGCCTTCCTTGAAGCAAAGGGCAAGGGTAAATTTGTAATGCAGGCAATAACCTTTCGAGTGATGCCAAGGGATGTTTCTGGAAAACATTGCCTTCATGTAGGGAATAAAATGAAAGCAAAAGCTGAGTTTGGGTTGGGAATTCCTATCATCTGGGAGGAAAAAGAAACAACTCAGACTGAAGTAAAATAAATTGGAGTTGTGGGGAAATTATAGCATTGACTTCCTTCCTTCCTTCCTTCCTTCTTTCCTTCCTTTCTCTCTTCCTTCTTTCCTTCCTTCCTTCCTTCTTTCCTTCCTTCCTTTCTCTCTTCCTTCTTTCTCTCCTTCCTTCCTTCCTTCCTTCCTTTCTTTCTCTTTTTCTTTCTTTCTCTCTCTCTCTCTCTCTCTTTCTTTCTTTTCTTCCTTCTTTCCCACTCTCTCTTTCCTTTCCTTTCCTTTCCTTTCTTTTGCTTTTCTTTTCTTTTCTGCCATACCAAGAGACTGATGGGGCTGTGGTTTAGCTCACTTGGTAGAGTGCTGCTCTGCACTCTGTGAGGACCCAGGTTCTATCCTCAGCACCACAAAAATGGGAGAAGGACATGGCAATCCACTTCCAAAGCAATCCTGAAACAATCAGCCATTGAAAACCCTATGAGAGTTGCTGAGTTGGACCTGATTCGATGGCATCTAACAACCACAAGAAGTTGAACCCAGGGCCTTGTGCATACTTTCCAAGTGCTCTTCCACTTACTACACCCCCCAGTCCATGCTTTTTATGCTTTATTTGGGACAGGGTCTCATTAAGTTGCATGGACTGCCTTTGTCCTTGAATTGCGGTCCTCCTGCCTCTGCTTCCTGAGTTACTGGGATTACAGGTATGTGTCACACTGAGCCTGTCTTCTATAGGGTTAACTTTCATAAGAGGAACTTTCTAGTAGGTGTTTCCATAATGGAACTGTAAGGCATTACAATTTCAAGCTGAGGTTGGAAGGACATCTATACCTCTGCCTTCAGTTTTCCTCATCTGTAAAATGGGTGTATAATACCACCTACCCTACAAGTTTATTGTGATTAAATAAATCATTATTATATAGGAAAATATACTGGAAGGAAACTTGAAACTTAATGGAGGAATGAAAATCACTTAAAATAGTAGAAATATGGGTAAATATAAGAGGTTATTTTCCATCTAATTTATCTAAAATAAAGAAAATTGTTTAAAGCAAAAGTTATAATCTTTCCTATAGGCTTTGTAATATATTAAGATGGGATTCATACAATAACTATACAAGAAAGGACCAGAATATAGGATAAAAGAAAAAGATTGAGGAATAGTGGGATAAACAGAACTACACAGTTGCAAGGTGTCTACATTTTATATAAAATGG
>VMDO01001883.1:151801-187295 GCA_007922755.1 Pedetes capensis | reverse complement strand
TTCCTTATAAATTCTAGTAATTAGACCTTTGTCAGATGTATAAAATGCAAAGATTTTTTCCCATTCTGTGGAGGTTTCCTTGACTCTGTTAATTGTTTCTTTTGCTGTACAGAAGCTTCTTAATTTGATGTGGTCCCATTTATCTATTCTTGTTGCAATTTCTTGAGCAATTGGGGTCCTATTAAGGAAATCTTTTCCAGTGCCTATATGATGGAGTGTATTGCATATCTTGCCTTCTATGAGTTTTAAAGTTTCTGGTTTTATGTTGAGATGTTTTATCCATTTTGAGTTAACTCTCGTGTATATTGAGAGATGTGGATCCACTTTCATTTTTCTGCATGTGGACGACCATGTTTCCCAGCACCATTTGTTGAAGAGGCTGTCCTTCTTCCAGTTTACTTGAAAGTCAATATCTTGATTGTGATATTGAACTATGGTTTTGCAATATGTTACCACTTGGGGAAACTGAATAAAGGGTACAATGGAGTTCTGTATTATTTTTTGTAACTATATAAAACAATCTCAGAATAACAGGTTCAATTCACAACAATAAAATAAAAAGCAAAACTGCTAAAAGCAGGCTCTGCCAAAAACAAGCATACGACCAGGGACTCAACCTCTTTCCTCCTCAGTTTCATCATCTATGAAGTAGAGTTGGATGAAATCATCTCCAAAGTCCCAACAAATTCCTCACCTAGTCTGTTTCAGAGCTGCTCTCAGTCCACAGTAGCCTTTAAAACATACGGGAGCTATGAAGAATCAGGCTTCCATGGCAGGTAATTTACACAGTCTTTAAAAATACCGTCTTAAGTCTAATTCCTAGTAAACATAACATGCAGTAGCAAGAACAAAAAAATTTTTTTGAAAGAAAACACCCTCAAAACAAACACTATCACATCATTAAAATCATGACTAGTTAAAAAAAAAAAAACAAGAAAAGAAAATTTCCTTAGAATAGTGTGCTAAACAGCATATTTTGTTTACTATAAACCAAGAAAGCTAGCCAGCATGTCTGCCATTTTCTTAACATAGGACACTCAACTCACCGACTCATTCTCTGGTGTCTTGTTTGTTAATGCTCGATCCTCTGGGGAACCACAACACACAAAACAGGAAGTCCTTAAGTATAACTTACAATTTTAGAAAGGAAAAGCCCAAGCAACAGAAAATTTCAGTTAAATCATCGTTTGATTTTCATGTCACCAAGTAATCAGCCTGCATTTATTCACCAGATACTGAATTCAGTATTTAACATCAAATGTATAATAAATGTCAAAATATCAACACATTGAGTAGTCAAATTTCAACCTTTACTATTTTCTGAAAAAGAAGGTATTTTTCAATTTGTATTTGTTCTACAAGCAGTGGCTATTGTTAAGTAAATCCATAGAGAGTGAAAGTAACAAATTAACATGTAGTCACTTTTGCCTGCAGTATTTAAGAAATGGAAGTGGGTATCAATCATGATGGAACTAGAACCCATGTATATATTACCACAGCCAAATAAGGCTAATATATTATCATTGCATCCACTGAAACTATACACTATATCATTTCTCCTTTTTAATGACTTTGTACCCACCACAAAATGTTGCCATGTTTCAGAGGATAGGCATGACCTCATTTAATGCTGCACATGCTGAAATGCAAATGATCCTGATAGATCCAATAGAACCTGCCACAATCTTCTGAAAAATAAGGTACTAGCTTAAATTGCTTTTAAAAATCCTTACTACTGACTTATTAGGTGCACTTACTTTTTTAATATAAATGCTCAGGCCAAAAAATAGACTCCTTGGTCATTTTTCCATCTAGGATTGAATGGATTATTGACAAGTTAATGATTTTATCTTCTATGCAAAAATATATCCTTCACCATCTTTATTAATTTCTCAAGATCTGTAATCTATATCATTTTTATAGCTATAGGCTTTACACACTAGTTTCATAATATCACTATGGGTTGACTCAAATTTTTGTCACATTCCATACTTCAGGTTTTCTACTCAATCAAAAAGTTTGTCAGTAAACATATATATTGTTCCCATTATGTACAAGCATTATTTTTACTGCATTTATTGTATAAGTATGACAGAGAAAACATAAGTATTTCAAGAACTGATATTTATCACTAAGATTTATTCTAAAAAACATTCCAACACTTTTTCATCATGAGAAATTTGACAAAAATAATGTTATGAATTGATTTTTTTCTAGACTGTCCTTGAAGTGCTTGTCATTCTTAACATAATTGCAAGTACAAACAATAATAGAACTTGAAGCACAGTATGTTAATGATACTCTTTTTTTTTCACTAGATATATCTAGCTTCCTCATATCACTTTAAGACAGGAAAGTAATTTTCTAAAAAGCATATGATTCATTTAATTGTGTTTGCTTGTGGAAATTAGCATGACTTCATAAAGGTCATTAGATCAAAGATGGAGGCTCTTCTCAGTGATTCAGTGGGAAACACTCAGAGGAAACTTTATCTAGTGTGAGGCTTTAGATACTTACTGATGATCACAAAGATTTATTCCTCTTTATTAAATAAAGCAATCAACTTTATAAATTTCTTTTTTAAATTGATCAACTTTTAAGATTATAAAGGATTTTTTTTCTTTTATGGAAGATCTGGCTATTCATCTAATCCTTGAAACACTTTCACAACCTACTGCCAAATGTTCATTAGTTACCCATTTAAACAGGGAAACAGATGCAAGTTAATGCAGTATGTCTCAAACCAGAATCACCTAAGGTGCTTCTTATAATTCAAAGTTCTTACAATTCAACTTAGTTATGCACAGTTTCCAAGGTTTCCTGGTAAATACAATGTACCTCCAATCATTAGTTGTAGATGAAGGCTATGGGTTTCCTTTCCAGAGCTTCCCTGAAAACAAGTCTCATGCTGAATCTTGATATACTATCTGGCATTCTAGCAAACATTCAACTATCATACCACCAGTATGGTAAAACCCAATGGAGTATAGCTCTCAGTTTCGCTGGGTGCTCCAGCAGAACCTTTCATGGCAAAAGAAGCAACATCCTAAAGCAAGATTTGGCTATCTAGGCAGAGTCAAGAGATCACATTCTCCAAACAACAGCTGAACACAAGCCATTGAGGAATTAAGCTCTAGACACCACTCCTGAGGATATAGACTATGAGCCAGCTATATTTTTACATGTTACAAGGACAGTTAAGAGTGTCTATGTTTCAAAAAATCCATATATGATGAAACCCCTTGTTACGGTTTAAATATGAAATGCTCCCCATAGATTCATGGGTTGGGGGCTAGTGGCACAATTTGGGAGGGTTTGGAAACTTCAAGAGGAAATAGGTCACTAGGAGTGAATCCTTGGGGGTATATTTTCCCTGACCCATTCTTGCCTCTCTCTCTGATTCCTATCTGCAATGAAGTGAAGAACTCCTCTGCCTCATATGTACACTGCCATGACTTCTACCCATACTCATGGGGCAAGTAGCCATGGAGCGAACCTTCCAAAGTCATGATCCAAAATAAACCTTTCCTCCTGTAAGTTGTTTCTTTCTGGTATTTGGTCACAATGACAATAAAACTAATAAATCACTAACTTCAGAAAGAAATTCTCATGCCTAACAATCACTAATCAAATTATCAAAATTTCTGGTGTTTATAGGAGATAAAAATAAATTTCTCTGGGTATAGCCTTTAGGGTAAATGCTACCTAACCACACGAGAGCACATATTTCTGATTAAGATAACTGCAACCACAGTATAGAATAAAACACACATATACTCATATTCATACCATGTATTCTATGAGGAATACTTTAAGGTAAATTTCCTGAAACTGGCTTTCTCAAAATATCTGGGCCTGAAAATATGTTTTTTTAAGGAAGTTTCTCATATGATACCTATAAACACCAGAATTTTGTGAGCCACTATTATAGATGTTATTAGTATGGGATTCAGGCCAAACCAACTTATGTTAGAATCCTGGCTCTTCCATGCTACTGCTGTATATGCTTGGAAAAGTTATTTAAACACTGTGATTCAGTATCTTTACATATAAAAAGGTCATGATAATACCTAGTCTACAGCATTAGTGTAAGATTTAAGTTTCATGAATAAAGTCCTTAGCACAATGCTTTACATATATTATTACTTAAATTTTTATGAAATACTCTGTTTTCTATTCTCTAGGGAACACAAATCCTGGATAATGCTCTGCCTTTTCTGTTCCTTTAAGTCTTAGTGTTCACTACTAAATGAACTATATCTTTTGTGATTTGAGCATGGAAAAGTAGAATGACATTAACACCTTCCTTGTTCTAGAAGGAACTTTTACAAATGTTAAAGTTACAGATTATTTTCCATTCTTTCTTTATCTTTTTTCTTTTTTTTGAGATATCAGATGGTTGATTTGATCCTATTGCACAGGTAAAATATGTTTTACCTGTACAATAAAGCACAGGTAAGATATATTTCATATGGCCCACTCCATGAACATTTGGACTGCTACATTTATTACCATATATTTACTTTGGTAAGAAGTTCTGCAACATACGTTCCCTAAGTAATAAATTGTAAAGACCAATTTAAATTTTGAATTTCTGACAAACATACCTCTGAAATACAGAAGTATTCTTTACATATATTGTTGCAAAGTAAGGCTTATGTGTTCAGTACTTTTTAAAAGTTGGCCATGGTAGTACACACTGGTAATCAACTTGCTGAAGAGGATGAGGCAGGAGGGTCATGAGTGGAGGATAGCCTTGGCTATTCCTTGCCTGCAGCTGTACCACTGTGGCGTCTGATCCTGTCAGATCTCGGAAGTTAAGCAGGGTTGAGCCTGGTTAGTACTTGGATGGGAGACCACGTAGGAACACCAGGTGCTGTGGCCTTGGGAGAAGGATCTGGTAACCCACTCCCAAAAAACAATTAGCCTATAAATAGCAGAAAAGCACTGACAATAGTGTTTCACCTGTTGTAGGTAGGTCACTATGAGTCAGACCCAACTTGACAGCACCTAACAACAACATTTTAAAAATCAATTGTAAGACTATATATTCCATTGAATTTCATCTTGTTGAATGCAAAATATCGAGATGTTTTGGATGCTTATTATGTCATGCAACTTACCTGCTATCTTCCAGTTTCTTGTCATCTGTAAATGTGATATCGGTAATATTTTTAATCATGTAAAATGTTAAACACACCAAAATGTTCCAACCAAATTGAAGACATCAACCTTTTTGATGTGTTGTCATACAAAGCACTGGTCTCTTCCATTGTTGTTATATTCAACTAGTAGTTTCACATTTTTCCACAAAGATATAAGCAAGCAAGTGTCAAATTCCTTGATGTGGCCAAATTATGTCATGTATATTGCTGTATCTTCCTCTATCAGTCTGTCAACTTTTACAAAAATAATAATGAAGTTAGTATGGTATGATTTATTTTTATTGAAATTGTGTTAAGACCTAGGAAACTGTATTATTTGTTTATAAATAAGCAGTAGGTTTTAACTCATGCCAACAATACAGTTTTGCCAATGATTCTAGATCCTGACCAGACATAGCCATCAAAAATGCCATGACTTGATTACTTAGCAAAGTCCACCATTGATATACAAGATAAGGATCAGGTAGCATAATTGTAGCACACTTACATACCATTCTTGGCTTAGATTTTGAAAATCCAAACTTTACTAGACTCTAGAATTTTATCTGGTTTGCCATTTATAAAGAACATATTTTTTCATCCTATAGATACACTGACATATATACCAATTGCCAAGTATCCCAACGTCTCCTACAGTCATATTTATTCAAGATTGGTGAAGCAGCTCAGTGACACAATACATGAGAGTTTTTTTAAGAAGAAAGATTAATTTTGGCTCACGGTTTCAAAGGTGATATGTGAATTTTCTTAGTGCCATTGAATGTAATTCATCTGGGTGAAGAAATTCTAATCATTTTCATTTACAAAAAGAAAAGTGTTCTGTTATAATGTTTTCAATCATATCATATTTCTAGTTATCTTTTTTCAATCAAATAATTGGTCTCTATAGCATATTTTACTTTCTAAAGATAGTCACATTACTCCCATTCCACATGCCTTTCTTATATGACTTTGATAGTCCATGAACTTGGACAAATCTTTCTAATGCCCTAGACTGACACAATATAACAAAAGTGATGTTGTATGACTTCCAATGTAGATTACAGAAATAGCACACACTCCCATATTGTTTTCTTGAGAAAGTGACGCTTAAAATTCAGCTGCCATGCTGTGAGAAAGCCCAAACTATCCCATGAGAAGAGACACATGGAAAAGTCACAACATGTAGGTGTTCCAGCCAATAGCCCAGTGGAGGTCTTAGCCAACAGCCTTCACCAACTACCAGGCATATGAATGAAGAAATCTCTAAATGATTCCATCCCAAAGCATTCAAGTCACCTTTAGCCTTCAAGTCTTACTAGCTGTGACTCTAGACATCATGGAACAGAGAAGTTTTCCCTGCTGTACCCTGTTTGAATTCATAAGCTATAGAATCCATGAGCATAATAAAATGGCTGACTTATGTCAGTATATATTGAAGTAGTTAGTTACACAGCAATAGTGACAAGAACAATCACCTCAATTAAATAGGCAAATGCAAAATAAGGGCTCGTTCTTCAGATGTCAGTGATTCTCAGTTAATACTTGCATTGGAAACACCAGGTAAACTTGTTAAAATTTAGATTTCTAGGCACACATATGCTTGGGCATACATGCATGCAAGTACCCACAAACACATATACACATCAGTCCTAGAAACAACAACACTCAAAATGAGAAATAGAATCTTGAGAGAGACCAAGAATATCGTGTGTTTAATGTGCAGAGTGCCTCGTACATTACGGCAACCTGCACATGGATTCAGAACCCTTGCTTCCTGACCATTCCAAATAGTACTGGTATCATTTCAAAGGTCAAAATTCCAAATTTCAAACACTTTTTTTTATTGAACAAGATTGTAAAAACAAATCAAGGCCAGGAAGAGATGAAAAATACCATTTCAATCTGAAATAGATGATTAATGACAGGAGAAAGTTATTGTCCAAGATCGCAATGACCTCACCTTTTTTGTTATGTTGACCCCCAAAGCCTGGACTTGCTCTTGGCCACTTACTGCTTGTATGGGAGGGAACTGTCCAGCACTTCCACTTCCTGAATGAAAGGCATTAAACCCAGTGAAAGGAAACCCTGACTTAACCTCCAACATGTGTTCTAGAGCTGAACTTCTCCCCTGGAGAGAAATCAAGACCCTTAATCATTTAAACTGCATAGTGAGCTACAGTTTCCAACCTCCCATGTGTGAGTGCATACTAGTGCCACAATCAAAAAACAATGCAGAATACAGTCAGTTCACTCAACTTTTCTCTTACTAGAACCTCTATAATCCCTGGACATAAAGAAATTGTAAAGTTTGTCCTTTCAGGAACGCAGGTATTATATTATCAATATCTCTTCTTGTCTACTTACCTGCCAAAGAACCTGAACTATAAAATTCAAATACACAATTTGTTATGATTACACCAAGGAGTCAAGTCTGCTCTATAAGATAAAGATGTCCTATGATGATTGGCAAGGACCCTTCAACACAAATAACTACATGGATAAATTTGACTGCTTCTTTGCAAGTAGTTATTTGTTGATATGTTTGCATTAAAATAACTTTTCCTGTAATTTAATCACTAAAAAATCATTTTGATAGACCAGGAATCCTGCTATTGGTTCCACAGAGTCATGACCTCAAAAGGTTGGGACTAGATGAAAGCTTACAGAATGTGACTGTGCTTCAGATGTTTTAAAGTATGAATATTTTGGGATCAGACTTGTAGCTTTTAATAAAGCTTATTTTTTTAATTCTGCTTTGAACATGATACTCTTAATAAATAATATTAAGGAAATAGGATACCAGTGCAGATAGTCACTCAGATAACAAAATATTGGGCTAGGTGCCATAGAAGTTTTAAAATGCAATAAGGCACAGGTAAAATATATTTCATATGGCCCACTCCATGAAACATTTGGACTGCTACATTTATTACCATATATTTACTTTGGTAAGAAGTTCTGCAACATACGTTCCCTAAATAATAAATTGTAAAGACCAATTTAAATTTTGAATTTCTGACAAAACATACCTCTGCTTTATTCTGCAGGCATTTTTGTCCTACAGTCCATACATGGCTCGTATCTGTTCATACAAAGAATAAAAGATTTTATATTTTGACCCTGTCTGCTATAGATGACGCTATTTTGATTTTTCTTTTGGATTTGAAGTTATGCAAGTTAGAATGATCAAGTGGTAACCATGGTGACAGAAGCAGAGTTCAGATCTTAGTAAGGTCATGACATTCTTTCCCACAGTGCAGAACTCACATTCTAAGACTAATCCAATGTCTAAAAATATATCACAGGACAGATCATGTTGCCATTTATGGAAAAATATGACTGAGTCAGTTGACTAATTTTTCTGTTGCATAAAAAAGGATCCCTAGTTGGTAAACTACGAGATTTGAGTTTTAGGGAAGTTAAATGACAAAGAGAAAAGGAGAGATTTCTTGTTTACCAGATTAATTTTTGATGCTTAGAGCTACCCTTAAAACCAACAAGAGTGCAAAATCAGATCCAGTGAAAAGGTCTGCTATAAAAACGGTACTAGTGATAATGATACAGTGGTACTCAGTTCCATTTACCCTGTATCCACATACACCATGGCAAAGCAGTCACTATAGCTTTCCTCCAACTGGAACTTTCTCCCCAACAGATCAGCTACTGTTTAACTGCTCAGGTTTGTAACTGGCCAAGACTTAGCAATGCCAGTGACCTCAATCACACCGTCAAGTAGCTGCTTCACAAGCTGAGTCTGTACATGGCTGTGGCTCGCTCTGCACCTGCTCATTCCAGTCATGGGTGAAAGACAAGCTCAATATTTCCTTTCAGGCTCATTTTAAAGCCTATAATGAAAGGCTTTGTTTTGATTTGATCTGCATGCTTTAGATTGGGTGAATTCTAAATGCTAAAACTGGCAACCAGAATGATGGAATGAAAATCTTAACTTACTTTGGGGAAAAAATAAATTCTAGTATTGCACACATGGGCCAGGGTTTAGCTCAGTTGGTAGAGCTCAGCTTTGCACTCTCTGAGGCCCTGGGTTCAATCCCCACCACTGCAAAAATGGGAGAAGGACCTGGAAACTCACTCCTGAGATAATCCTGAAACAATCATCCATTGAAAACCCTATGAATAACAGAGAAGCACTGACACAGTGCTGGGCATGGCACAGTGTCAGGGAGTGTTTCATTCTGTTGTACATAGGGTCGCTATGAGTCAGTCCCAACTCGATGGCACCTAACAATAACAATAGTATTGTACATATGGTCTCATCATATAAACTAGCTTAATAGAGCTAAATTTTTAAGTCAGGCCTTTACTAGCTTGTATTGTATGTCCCAATCTTAACCCAAGCTTCTACTTTTTTTTTTTTTTTGGCTTAACTCATTAAATATCCCAAATTCCCATCACCAGTTCTTCCCACACTCCTACTCTCAAAGTGAATTAAAACTATTTCCCTACCAGCTTTATTGCACATAAGGAATGGATGTTTGTTTCAATTCTTAGGGCTGTACTTTCAAGCCTACATCATCCATCTCTAGGTAATATTTATCCAGCTTCCCACTTCTAGGAAACTTCCTCCTCCTTCTCAGATGTACAACCTGTTTATAATGTTCCTGATTCTTTACAAATGTTTAAAGTTTTCAAGACATTCTATCACATGTTCAGAGACACCCTAAGAGTGACTCATACCAATATATTATTTATTTGTTGTTGTTGTTAGGTGCCCTTGAATCAGATGTGACTCATAGCAACCATAAGTATAGCAGGATGAAACACTACTCAACACTGTGCCATGCACATGATCTTTTTATGTTTGAGCCATTATTGCAGTCACTGTGTCTCTTCTCATATTGTGTCATACCAGCATATGGAGGTTCCAGGTGTTCTACTTCATTCCCGTCATTAAGGTCAACTCTACTTTGAGGAAGCCATTCTTCCCCAGTCATTTCTTGAATGCTTTCCAACCTGGGTGGGCTCATTTTCCAGCACTATATTTGACAGTGCTTCTGGGCTGCCAAATCCTTCCCCCTAGTCTGTCTTAGTCTGGAAGTTCAGCTGAAACTTGTCTACCATGGGTGGCCCTGCTGGTATCTGAAATACTGGTGGCATAGCTTTTAGCATCATAGCAACACACAAGTCCTCATAGCATGACAAGCTGATAGACACAAGGAGGAGATAATTTAGAGAAAAAAATAATTTAATTATTTAGAAAAAATAGATTATTCATCAATATGTTTCCATATTGTAACACACACACACACACACACACACACACACACACACATTAAGTTTGCCTGGAGAAGAGTTTTACAAGTCAGAGCACTTCTTTGAGAATAAGACTGACTTGATGGGCCAAGAATAAACAAGACAAAACATATTCCTTTGTACAATTCTGGAAGAAAGGCTTGATGGGGAAAGGGAAATAAAGCCATTATGGAGTAACTAGAAAAGCTGATGTAACGTGATGGCTAGAGAGAACAGTCCTAGGATAAAGATAGCAAGCTAGCTTAAGTACATGATCGTGCATATGCAATGTATCTTCCTGAAAATAGTTTGTACCCTGAGATGTTTCACAGAACAGAAAGTAGTTTTGGGGTCTGTCCAGCTTACCAAATGAGAATGAACACAAAAAACAGATAAGGAACTATGTACTCAAATCCTCCAGCTTCAGACCAGAAACTTTGGGAGTTGATGACTCTTTCAGGGGGAAATTGTTCCTGAAAATAGTTTACCCTAACTTAGCAAATTCACAAGGAAATAAACTTTACAACTTTACTAGTTATTGTCCAAAGCAGTGCTTTTATGTGTTTCTGTGTGGCAAACTCATTCAAACTTCAAATATAAGTATTTCAGGTGAAAAATTATTTGGTTAGTATAGTGAATAAAATTTTGATTCAGAGCTTGAGTTAGAAACCAGATTCTGCCACATACCAGCAGAATGACTTTGGGTAGATAACTGAACCCCATGGATTTCAATTTCTCATAAGTAAAACACAGTTAATAGTATTACTTAGTTTATAAAGTTTCTGTGATGATTAAATGAATTCATACATACATATATATATATATGACATTAGGTATACATCATAATAACTTCTTGTTGTTGTTAGGTGCTGTCAAGTTGGGTCCAACTCTTAGCAACCCTGTGTAAAACAAAATGAAATACTCCCCAACACTGTGCCACATCTAGAACTATGTCAGCGTTTCTCTGCTATTCATAGAGTTTTCAATGGATGATTGTTTTGAGAATGGGCTGCCAGGTTCTTTTCCCAATTTTTTAGTACTAGAGATCAAACCCAGGGCCCTAGAGAGCACAGAGCAGCACTCTACCAACAGAGCTAAATCCCAGCCATTCATAATAACTTAATAGATATTATTTAAAATAGTTTTATCATGAAATTTTGGTCATATTGCACTAGAAAATAACTTAAATTGATGTCAGGATGATAGGGTGATGAAGGGTAATCCTAATGTCCTGTTAAAGGTGATGGGTAATAGATTGAAGTGGTGGGAGTTCTATTATTGTTGGCGCTAGTTATAATTATGATGGTGGATCTATGGAATAGTCAACAAGTTGTAAATCAGAGGCTGAGAGTATAATCTTACTGAAAACTGACTCATAGTGTGAGTCCAGGTATACCTAGCTTCCTTTCCCTGTTTTCATTTCAGTGGAGAATGCTATTTGGAAGACTGTAATAAACATCACTCTGTTAGTCAGTTTGTGCATTAATGTGGCAAAGTACCTGACAGAAACAACTTATGGGAGGGAAGGTTTATTGGAGCTCAGAGTTTAGAGGACTTTAGTCCATAGAGGCAGGGCAGACATGGTAGCAGGCTAGGCAGCAGGGCCTATGGCAGGAGAACTTACATCATGGCGAACAGAAAGCAGAGAGAGGCTACCGGAACCAAGGGTCTGGGTAAAACTGTCAAAAGCCAACCCCCACTGACCTACTTCTGCAAAGCTAGATCCTATCTTCCAAAGTTGCATAGTCTCCCTGGGCAGCACTACCACTTGGGGACAAAACATCAAAACACATGGTCTTTGGGATGCATTTTAGATTCACACCATAACAATCACCTACCATATTCAGCAAATCCCTTCCTAAATTTAATCCTTCAAGAAAAGATGGAATATGCTGGCTTCAGAGGTGTGAGCAGCATCTGTCAATGAAGGACATGCACCCATTCCCTGGCATGAAGCAGTTACCACACTTGTCTCTGCCCACTCTAGCCCAGTGGCCAATGGGAGCAGTGCAAACTTACCTGAATAAAAACTGAGCAAAGTTATAGTGTTTTTGTCATTGGCACTGACCTTCCATTGACTGGTAGAACTATCTATCCCTCACTGATCTCTTGAAGCAGATTTCTACTGAGAAATTTGCAGCACCTGGGATGTAGAAATAAAGCACCCTTCCCAAGTATCAGGTATTAGTAAAAGGATAGATGAAAATCATCAGCTTTTATTTTTAAAACTTAAAAGAAAGAAATGTAAATGTCAAGTATGCAAGAAACATACTGTGTGTGGGAAGGAAAAAGGTAAAGATTGCTTATGGAAAGAGGCCTCATACCTCAGAGAAGGCACCATCTGGAAATCCCATGTGAGTATCTGATGCAGAACTACAGAACTGGAAAAGAATAAGGGTAATCGGGTTGTGCAATGAAGAGATTAAGTAAATGTTTTCCTGACAACAAAACATCAGAACAAGTCAATTTCCTCTTTCCCCTTAAGAAACATTTTAAGAAACAGGATTTCTGCTCTTCTCTTCCTCTCAGCTTTTCAATATAATTAGCAAATAGTGCAAGAGTAGAAATCACACTTTTCTAATGCAGGTGATCAGAAAGCCCATATGTCAAGTGGAAGAACAACTTAGAACCATCCTAGCAACTGTGCATCAGTAACTTCCTTTTTGTTTAAAGAAAAGTGGAGGTTATTATGAAGAGGAATTTTGAAAGCTTGTCTCTTCTTATTCTTTAGAGAAGATCATAAAGTCATTGGTTATTTGATGGAAGACAGTACAGGTAGTCATAGACTGTGACTTCCTCATTTTACAAATGAGGAAAATAAGTTCCCTGAAACACAAGCAATCACAGATTTTTAATGACAGAATCAGAACTAAATGCAGTTTTCCTCATTTGTATTTATTCTACATTTTTGTCCTAGCACACATATGAAAGTAAATAGTTGTTCAGGTTCATCATATCTGATTATAAATCCATGTATAGAAGTCTAAATTCACATTTCTAGATTCAAATGTAACCATCTCAATTTTTGTTGGTAAATGCAGTTGATAGATTTGATAGACAGACTTGAAAGACATGGTTTTACAAATACTGATATCCCACTTAGCACTTAGTGGCCAGGATCCATTCCCCATGTGATTGATTTATTCAGTGGCCATTTATTGGCATCATGTTCTAGATATCAGTGTGCTGGATCTTTGAATGTTGTTGTTAGGTGCCGTCAAGTCAGGTCTCATAGTGACCCTATTTACAACAGAACAAAACACACCTCAACACTGCACCAGACACATAATCTTTTTTTCAAAATGTGGAAGAAAGACATTTCAAGATTTGCTGAGTAAGCTATCAACCCTCCTGTAAAAGAAATTGATCCTAAAAAATAGATGAGAAAGAAGAGAAGAAAGAAAAGAGAAGAGAAGAGGAAAGGAGGGGAGGGGACAAAAGAGGAGAAGAAGAGTGGGAAGGGAAGGGGAGGGGAAGGAAAAGCCACCCTTGGTGAGAACCATTCTGTGTGCAATTTTGCATTTGAGAACTCTGAGTAATAAGCATACTAATAATGATAGGATGGCCATGTGACATTGTAATAAGTCCCACACAAAGTGAAATGCAAGATTTGAAACTAAATATTCACCAATTATATTGCTTCCAACAGATGGATTAGGACTAAGTACATTGTCTTGGCCAGAGTAATAATGAAATCTTATGTATGTCACCCTCTTACCAGGGTTCATAAAATTAATACCAGGTAAGTAAATGCAAATTTTAGAATCAATCCCAAGATCTAAGTCATAAGATAACAACTCTAAGGTTCTCTTCATTCTCCTCAGCTGGGCTCCTCTGCATTCAAAAAGAGCAGTTGCATAAATTGTCATCCCTGCCCCTCTCCCAGGCAAATCTCTGCTACAACAAAAGAATGGACTTGAAATGCAGTGGGAAAATGTCTATTGTGGATGAGTTTCTAAACAGATTTTCTAAACACTACCAGGAAACAGTGGTGGGGTAATGTGCATAACGCTCTTCTGGAAGATGAAAACTTTGGCTCCCTGTTGGAGGACTCTCTATACTGTCAGTTGATACACCACAAAACTGAGGACACACAGAGACCCACACCATGCCCTGACCCCATTAATTCTGACCCTCAATTTCTATCTGATACAGGGGGCAGGATGAAATACATAAACAGGAAAAGAGTTAATAACAGCACTTGAATCAAAGTGTTATGGTAACCAACTGTAGAGGTTACAGTTAGGAATGACAAAATAATCTATTAAATTATATGATATTCAAAAAACTTTTTTGGAAAGTACTATACTTTAGAAATAAAATTCCACTTTTACTCAAAGTCCTATTAGGATCAATTCCCAGAAAAATCTATAAGAAATTTCTTCACTCCATAGTATTAGTTTGATCAATAAATCTATCTAAATCAATTGTGTCCTGGTGCTATATTAAGAGCAAATGTTGTGAAGTTGAGATTGAAATACCCTCAAGAAGATAAAAATATAAGAAGACACTAAGAAAGAACTGGCCAGCAGTCATACCACTGTGGCATCTGATCCTGTTAGATCTCAGAAGCTAAGAAGGGTCGGGCATGGTTAGTATTTGGATGGGAGACCACCTGGGAACACCAGGTGCTATAGGTTTGGGAGAAGGACCCAGCAACCCACTTCCAAAAAATGATCAGCCATTGAAAATCCTATGAATAGCAGAGAAGCACTAACAATACTGTTTCACCTGATCTGCGTAGGGTCACTATGAGTCAGACACCAACTCGATGGCACCCAACAACAACAACAACAACAAGAAAGAACTGAGCCTAACATTAATGAAGGCATCAGAGATAAGCATCTAGGTATGGATAGCTTATTTATTTAGATTAGATCTGGAAGTGTTGGGAGGAAGTAGGCTATCAAAACAGGGAAGGGATATAAGTAGGTCACCAATGTGGGTTACTGGAGCTCAATCCTACTGGAGACATTTTGAGAGAATGTGTGAACATGCCTAAAGATTATTCTACTTTCAGATGATACCAGATGCAATGATCTTAAGGCATGGAGATAGTGGAAATGAAACCAAGCAAGGGATTTAATTGTTACCTTGGCCCAACATGGCCAGCCTCAGATCTAGCTCAAGGGTACTACAGTGATCATGAGGAAGATCAGACTGCTACTTTCTGGGATGAGCTAAAGTTTGGTAATTATCCACTGGTCATGGACACAGTTTCAAAATATGTTTTTCTTCTTGTGTGCAAGCATTCTGGCCTTGAGGTTTTTGGGCTCACAAGGGGTCAATTTAAGCCAGGAACTGTCTAGTTACTCATCATCTTTCATAAATGTCCTGACCCCATGGTTTGGTTTAGGCGTTATGATAGGGCTAAGGTAGGTGCTTGAGCTGCTAAGAAAGCACAAGTGTAGGTAGAAAAAACATATGCCAGCTCCAACAGACAATAGACCAGGTTAACACTGAATAATAATCTCAGACAAAACAATTTTAAGTGATCGACATGATCACATGCAGAGAGTAATAAAATCTGACCCAAGGGTTAAGACAACAAAGAGGCCAGATAAAATATGAAGACAAAGATGTTAAGCGTTTTGTCCCATGTTAGTCACTTATCAGACATAGGTAGGCTCACATGAAGAGGCAGTGTTTTTAGCAAAATTGGCCTTCAAGTTTCTGCAAAGTAACCTACAAAACTGTTGTAATAACCCACACATCAGAGGCATTATCTGCAGCAAAGCTAGCAGGAAGCTAAGAGTATATTGCTCCTCTGTGTCACCTCCAAAAATTAGTGATTTTTAAGTTAACTAAGACCTAGTGAGGGGCTGGGAGTTAGCTCAGTTGTTAGAGTGCTGTGCTGCAGTCTCTGAGGTCCCGAGTTCAATTCCCAGCACCGCAAAAATAGGAGAAGGGCCTGGCAATCCACTCCCAAGCCAATCCCAAAACAGGCAGCCATTGAAAACCCTATGAGGGTCACTATGAGTTGGATACCGACTCGACGGCACCTAACAACAACAACAAGACCTAGTGAAGCTAGACAGCTTCTTTATGGATTTTTTTTTTCCAGGAACATCAAAAGGAAGAGACTTACTATCAAGGAACTGTGATCCTGCTCTAACATTTGAGTTGATTCTGGGGGGTTACCAAGGATATTATGGGATGAGGTTATTCCTTGGTAACAATTTCCCCCTTGTCTTTGTTTGTCATTTATGTAGCCATCTCTAACCCCACTAGTTTTAGTTTGGTCTAATCATAAGAAACCTGCAGCTGTACCACTGTAGCATCCAATCCCTTCAGATCTTGGAAACTAAGCAGGGTTAGGCCTGGTTAGTACTTGGGTGGGAGACCACCTAGGAATACCAGGTGCTGTAGGTTTGGGACAAGGACCCAGAAACCCACAGCCAAAAAACAATCAGCCATTGAAAACCCTTTGAATGGCAGAGAAGCACAACAATAGTGTTTCACTTGTTATATGTAGGGTCACTATGAGTTGGATACGGACTCAATGGCACCTAACAACAACAACAGTAATAAGAGGTTCCTAGTCTAGAAACATTCTTGGCTTATGGACAAAGCTATTGAAAACATGCTTTTAATGAGTAATAGATTAAGAGTTCAGAATTTGTTTTGTTTTGTTTTTGCCTTTTTGTCCCCTTGTGGTGGTCCCTGTCTGCTTCAGAGGTAAGCAACTCAACTCTCATTCCCCACTTGCTGAGGGTGGCTCCTAGGATATGGCTGTTGTTAGCTGCTGTTGAGTTGGGTCCAACTCAGAGCAACTTTTCATAGTTTTCAATGGCTGATTGTTTCAAGTTTTTTTTTTCTAAAGTGGATTGCCATTTTCCCATTTTTCTCCCATTTTTGTAGTGCTAGGGATCAAATTAGGTTAGTTGATAGAGTGCTGCTCTGAAGCCTCTGAGGTCCTGAGTTCAATTCCCAGCACCACAAAAATGGGAGAAGGATGTGGCAATCCACTCCCAAAGCAATCCTGAAACAATCAGCCATTGAAAACCCTATGAGGATCACTATGAGTCAGAGACGACCAGGTGGCACCCAACAACAATAACATGGATCAAACTCAGGTCCTCAAAGGGTGCAGAGGAGGTGCTCCACCAATGAGTTAAACCCGAGCCCCCTAAGACATCAACCCCCCAATGTTTCCAACCTGTCCTGTACACACATCAGAGATGCATCCAGATAAGAGAGTGCTCTTACGCAAGGAGATGCAGGAAGCCACTAGGGTGCAAGGGAGGGGATTCCTTAGGTAGATCAAGAGCTGTAGGCAAAGAGGTAACATCATCTCCTCCAGCGTGATATGGATTACCCAGTATCAGTGCTTAGGGGAGGGAAACATTGTCACGGGCAAAGGAAATCAAGGCAAACAATTATCTAGTCATTTAAGGATACAAAGATTTTGGACAGATTAGAAGGATTGAACTTCTTTTGTGTTCCTAGTGTCCTTTCTATTATTGGGATTTTTCATGGACATACTTGAAGAACTTAAAAAGCAAACATCATTTTTTATATAAAGCAAGTTTCAGAAAGTGAAGAAAAAAAGACTTCCTACAGCTGTCACCTTATTTGTTTTCTACCCTTCAGTGTGGTTTTGCTCCCAGAGGAGATATGTTCATTGTCTTGACCATGTTCTCATGCAGCAAAGTTCTTGAATGTTCCGCTATATCTGTCTTCTTTTGTTGAGGTTGACTTATGGCTATACTGTGCTTCAGCAGAATCATTCGTATTGTCAAAGTCACATGTATGCTTAGTTCTGACAAAAACTAATTTTACACATTGAATAAAAACTTGATGCTATGTTCTCACTCATATGTGGGAGCTGAATCAAACTTAAAATAAGGAAAAAATCCTATACATAAACTGGAACATAATAAAAAGCTCATGTAAACTTAGCATAGAAGGGACAATTTAAGGGGTGGAAAGAATGAGGGAGGGATCTAGCAAAAGGAAGTGATGATGGGAGAAGGGAGGAGGAGGAGGAGGGTCAATGAGGAGGGAAGAAGTGGGGAGAGGTCAGCCTCAAACTGCTCAACTTTATTAGTACAATAAATAATAATAATAATAGCAAAGGATGGCAATAATGCTAACGGATTAGATCACTCATATAATACTGCTGAGAAAGTAAAAAGATAGAGCACTATAGAAAAAAGTTTGGACTTAAATCAAAATCGGGATGCATGTATATAGGTAAATCTTCCCACAAAAAGATATACAAGTAGAAAGGAGATCATTGGTGAGGATGGGGGATGAGGGTTAGGAGAGCATTAAAGGGAAGTTATGTGCACAATGTACAATGAAATACATATATGGAAATGTCACATTGAAATACATATGAGAATGAAACCCATTAAGTTGTACATTAAAAATTTCCAATAAAAAATTATAAATATTCAAAGCCAGTCATCTTATAGGATTCCCACATGAATGTGTCTCATTGTTTCCTCAGCTTCAGATTGTGTTAATTTTGGGGAAAGAAAATTGCATAGGTAGTTATGTATTCCTTACTGTACATTACAATGGACCCATGGAAAGATTGTAATCATTATTGATTGTAATCATTATTAACCATGCTACATTTGAGCACTTAATTAAAGTGATGGTCTTCAGGATCCTTCCTTTTGCTCTTTGTAATTAACATTATGTATAGGATAATACTTTAAAGTCATAAGAATATCCTCTTGCCCAACAATCTTTATTTTAGTTCTTATTTTAATTTACTTTATTTTTTATATGTACCACAGATTTTTGTCGCTGTTACTCATTGTATCTTCAGTGCTGAGAAAAGTGTTTGGCGTAGAGTAGATGTTCAATAAACATATTAAATTAAAAAAAAAGAAAAACTTGAGCCAGCCCTAGTGGTACACACCTGTAATCCCAGCGGCTGGGAAGGCAGAGGCAGGAGGATGGCAAGTTCAAGACCAGAGGCAGTCTGCGTAACTTAGGGAGACCTTGTCTCAAAAAAAAAAAAAAATAGGCTGAGGGTGCAGCTCAGTGGTCCAGCACTTGCAGAGCATGCAGGCGGGAGGCCCTGGGTTCAACCCCCAGTACTGGAAAAAACAAAACAAACAAACAAAAAAAAAAAAAAAACCCTTGATCTCAGAACACCATGACACTGCTCAGGAACAGATATATAAAATGGAGTGTTCCTGATGAGAGGAAAAGTATCTTAGCAGTAGGGATGCCAAGACATGTCGGAAATACTATGTAACCCAGCGTGACAGGAGGGGCATCCCACACTGAGGAGGAGAGGGAACTTAGGGTGCAAAAGGCAGACACGCACTAGGCTCCGGAAAGTTCTGAAGGTAGTGTTGGCACTTCACCCTGACAACAGGGGGACACCAGTGGCATTGCATAAAGAGGGGAGATGACAAAGTTGTTTGAAGATGAAGGATAATGAAACACATGTGAAACATTGGGAAGGCAAGAAACTGAAGGCAAGGAGACCAATTATGAAGTCATTTAGTAATTCAGGCATACATTTTAAGAGCTTATAAATATTTCATGATTCATAATCAAGCTTGTACAGTTGCACAGGTTTTACAAAAAGGGGCCCATTGAGAGAGCAAGTGGAGGAAACAGGAACTTTTTCTAATTTGTTCACCCAGAAGAGTCTCAGTTTTCTAATTCTAGCAAAGAAAATGCATGTGCTAGCATGAAGCCCTGTTTGTAATTAAAACACACTCACACATACACAAGTATACACACACAGAGAAGTGTTGGTCTAGGTAAATATAGTGGGATGGGGAAAAGTTAAATCAGAGAAACATTTGCATTGATATTAACAACACCTGCCACACAGCAATACAGTAAAGACATACAAGTTATAATGTGAAATTATCAGATGGCACTATACCATTCATGATTTAATATACCCCATTTAATTTTTAGAAAGTGGCAAAATGGTTTCATCTAGATTTTAAAATATTCTTGTTAATGATATTACTGAATGGATAAAATTTGTATAATCTCTAACACTGATTCTGTGATGATAAGAAATATAACTGACCATAGAGCAAAGTGAAGAGAGATGTACTCCCTCTTTGGTAACTCAGAAACCCTCAGAAGCTTACAGCATTTCAGGGGATTGGTGGGACTATCAAAGAGCACTGTATGGTGTTAGGAAAAAAGAAATGACCTTCTTATCATTTCTCTTACAAATGAAATGCACACACATGCACACTCACACACAGCCAAACTTGTAAATACTCCCCTTAGCACTCTTTGGGACACCGTTTTCAGATATGAGTTTTGCAAGCAGCTACTCAACCAAATTAAATCAGAATAAAATGTGAAGGATGCTACATCCTTTATTCTTTGAAATTGGCTAGGAAATAACTCTTCAATAATTATGACCACTCATTGAAAATACATGATTTTTCTACTGGAAAAATAAGGTTGCTTTGAGCAGAGTTGCAGGTAATCTGCTCTGAAAATCCAAGTTAATGATCTCCACAATTCTAACAGGGCAATATTATAAATGAAACCAAAGTTAAAAGAGCAAAAGAGTGGCTTCCATGGATTTCAGTTAGAACAAGACATCAGGAGAGATGGGGGCTATGGCTACATTTGTGAGTGATAGTTTTGGCTCATGCAAGGAACAACAAACAAAATTAAAAACTAAAGGTTGTTGAGCAAAATATTCCTTTTTGCTTATTCCTTAAGATCTTTATTATCTGAAGTATTAAGTATGCTTGAAAGCTTAAATAATTCTCTCGAGAAACAAAGTAGTAATAGTGGCTACAACATGAGTTTTAAAGACCTGTAGACTCAAGATATCAGTCCTGTCACATACTGCTCAATAATTTGAGTAAGTGTGTTAGTCAAGTTGTTGGTTGCTGTGGCAGAGAAACCAACTATATTTGGGGGGGTTCGCAGTGAATGATATCATTAATATCACACACAAATAAAATTTTGTTAAAGATTATTCAAAAGAAATTGTAGAAGTGTTCAGGGAATAGCTGGAAAATCAAGCTGGATTAAGAAGAGGGCATGAAACCAAGGACACCATTGCTGATGTCAGATGGATATTAGCTGGAAGCAAAGAATACCACAAAGATGACTATCTATATTTTATTGACTATGTAAAGGCATTTGATTGTGTGGATCATAAGAAATTAAGGATAATATTGCAAATAATGGGAATACTAGAGCACTTCACTGTACTCATGAGGAATCTGTACATGGACCAGGAGGCAGTCATTCAAATAGAACAAGGAAACCCCATCCAATTTAAAGTCAAAAAAGTTATGTGTGAGAGCTGTATCCTTTCACTATACCTCTTCAATCCAAGCAAATAATCCAAGAAGCTGGACTCGGTGAAGAAGAACGCAGCATCATGATTGGAGAAAGACTTATTAACAACCTGTGTTATGCAAATGATACAACTCTGCTTGTTGAAATTGAAGAAGATTTGAAACATTTACTGATGAAGATCAAAGAACATACCCTTCAGTATGGATTGTGACTCAACATCAACAAAACAAAAATTCTTACAACAGGGTCAGTAAGCAACTTCATGATAAATGGAGAAAATATTGAGGTTGTCCAAGATTTTGCTTTACTTGGTTCTACAATCAACACTCACAGAAGAAAAAGTCAAAGGTGCATTTCATTGGGAAAAGCTGTTGCAAAAGACTTCTTTAAAGTGTGGAAAAGTAAAGATGTCAGATTTAAGATGAAGGTGTGCCTGACTCATGTCATGGTATTTTCAATTGTATCATATAATTGTGAAAGCTGGACATTGAATAAGAGAGAAAGGAGAAGAATTAATACTTTTGAATTATGGTACTGGAGACGAATATTGAATATACCACGGTCTGCCAAAAGAAACAACAGATCTGTCCTAAAGGAAGTATAACCAGAGTGCCCCCTAGAAGTTAGGATGGCTAGACTGCATCTTATATATTTTGGACATGTAGTCCCAAGGGACCAGTCCCTAAAGGAGGACATCATGTTTGGAAGAGTGGCAAGTCAAGAAAAAAAGGAAGATGCTCAACTAGATGGATTGACACAGTGTCTGCAACAATGGGCTTAAACATAAAAATGATTGTATGCCTGACACAGAACTGGGGAGTGTTTCATTCTATCATACAAAGAGTCACTATGAGTGGCACCTGACTTGACAGCACCTAACAACAACAGCAGAATGTAACATTAATATCCTCTACTACAATGCCCAACTGAGTCCTCATTTTCCTTTGAAACTCTCAGAGCCTCATCTGCACTTTTATCAGAGGCAGCATTCTGGTCTTCCACTCACTCACCAGAACTTCCCCTCAAGCTCTGCTTATCACATCCCAGAGCTTCTCTCAGCTGTATTTCTCAACTCTTCCAAATTCCTCCTGCAAACAAGCGCCAATGGCCTAAGAACAATAATGGTCAGGTTTCTGCACAGCAACAACCCCAATTTTGGCACCAATTTTCTGTAGTAGGTGATGTATCACTGTGGCAGAGAAACTGACCAAAGCAAGTTTATGGGAGGAAACATTTATTGGGGAGTCATGAGCAAAGAACCAGCCCATAATGACAGCAGATCAGACATGGCCCATGGCAGAGAACCTCACACATCTGAGATCAGGAAGCAAAGAGCAGAGAGAGCTACCAAAACCACAGGTCTGAGCAAAAACCTCCAATGGCCCACCCTAATGATTCACTTCCTCTAAGCCAGAATCCCACCTCCCAAAGTTCCACAGCCTCCACAAATAGCACCACACATGGGGAGCACACATCCAAACACATGACCTTTGGGGGACATTTAGATTCAAACCATAACAGCAAGTTAGTTAATATTTCTGAACTGCCAAGTCCCTTATCTGAAAAATGGGTCTGATGAAATCTAACTTATAGCTTCTATAAAAATGCTTGGAAAAGATTTATTTACATAGTAGGTGCTCAATTGTTCCATGTCTTCTTCTTCTCTTGCCATCTTAGACATAAGATGACCTTGGAGAATATCAGTGTGATCTGAAATGTGAAAACATTGGACGTCCCTCAGGGAGTAACTGGTAAATTTTGCGTGTATAATTATTGTCCCTTTATGTAGCAGTTGCCTTGCTGACAACTAAAATGTAAAAGCAAGGCTTCTGTGGGTGAGTGTGGCATACTAAGACCATGGACTCTGTGTACTGAGACTGTGAACGCTGAGGCTGAACCACCTGAGCTCAACCCTGCCTCTTCCCTTAACCTTGTGAATAGAAATATGACTTTGGAAATCTCTGCTTAATTTCTCTCTGTTCTAGTTTTCTTAGCTACAAAGTAAGAGAATAATAAATACCATTTGCTCTTGGGGTTTTGAGAATTAAATAATTTAATCTGTGAGAGGAATTTAAAACAGTGATTTAAACATGGCAACCACTCAACTGATTGAAGGCCATTCCATTAAAATTTCAGTTCTAGGAGACATCAGGATTTAGGGTGTCACAATAGAAGAATACACTTCCATCCCTGAGGGCTTTCCATTAGGATTCTTCCAGAAAGTGAATCCATCTACCATCTGTTGATGGGAAGGGCACCTACTAGGGTAACAGTGTGCCTAGTATAGATGGAAGCCATGTAGGAACCCCAAAACTGATTAATATTTGTATTCACTATGAGGAGGGCCCTGTGATAGTATCAGGACTTCAAACCCATTATTTGGAAATTTTCCACCCTGCAAGTTATATGGCATATTGATCTCATATATTCATGATAGATGTGGGGATTTTGTTGTTTGGGTTTTTTTGTTTTTTTGTTGTGTTTTGTTGTTTTTGCTGTCAATTTATTTTAATGTAAAATGGGCTCCTTCCTCTAAGGAAGGCATCAGGGTCTATGTTGTTATTATTGTTGTTGTTAGGTGCTGTCAAGTGTCTGACTCATAGTGACCCTACCTACAATAGGCGAAACACTATTGTCAGTGCTTCTCTGTTATTCATAGGGTTTCCAATGGCTCATTGTTTTTTGGGAGTGGGTTGCTGAGTCCTTCTGCCAAGCCTACAGCACCTGATGTTCCCAGGCGGTCTCCCATCCAAGTAGTAACCAGGCCCAACTCTGCTTAGCTTTCGAGGTCTCACGGAATCCGATGCCACAGTGCTATGGCTACATGCCTACAGAAAGTAGAAAAATCAAAACAAAGGGATAATCACACTTGTCTGTGGGTGGGTTCCCCTGCTGGAGTCAACCCTGAGTAGTTATTAATGGTACTCCTTAATAGCTGAACTTCAGGGAAAGCTAACATTCCATTTAAACAACCAGAGCTCTTCCAGGTTAGCCTGCCATGCCAGAAATGTTGCCTTTGCATTTCTGTCACTTTCTTCTTCCAGGGAAGTAAAGAACTCTCTGCAAACACTGGAGGCTAGTGAGATAACATAGTATATATTCTTCAAACCTGATGGAGTCTCAAGGATTAGCTATGTAATGGCACTTTCAGGTAAATAAAAAGGTCTAAAAACAGGAGTTCACTTGGATAGGCTGGCCCTCAGCAAAAAGCCATATAATCACACTCTCTACGTCCTTGTCCTTGAGTTCTGGCAAGCACTGAAGGGCCTGTATGTCTCTCATCTGTGCTTCAGTAGTTTTCGTATTGTCTTTCCCATCCTTCTCACTCTCTCATGAGGTAGGAAGGCAGAATGCATTAACATTGTGTGTGCTAGTTAGTAAATTATTACCTAGCAATCTAAACTCACTTTGCTATGCTTGACGGTGCCTGGGCTGGGACACTGAACACTGTTTCTTCCTTTGCCAGCTGTTCCCTTATAGGTCCCACAAATAGCTGACACTACAGGAAGGCTGGGAGGCTTGGGGAATAAAGCCTGTCTCCACCAGGTTTGTTTGCTGTTTGGGTCAGTGCACCTCAGCAATGGCTTCCACCCTGGCAGAGGCAATTGGTCACAAGTTCCTCCACATTCTTTTTTGGCACACTCAAGACAAGTCTCCCCTTGCCTTCTCAGTGATGCCAGCACCAATGATACCAGCAATGCCGCTCCACAGAGGTCTGAGTATAGTTCCATGGGCTCTCTCTTCTGAATGTTCATGTTCTCATTAACCCAACCTCCCGCCTTAGTTCATCCAGTGAAAGAGGTGTGGCTATTTCAATAGTTACTTTCTCTGTGACAGTCTACTGCCCTCTTATTGGTTTTTCAGTTTTCCCAGTTTCTTATATTAAATTCTCTCTGTTGAAATATCTAGCAATACTTTTACTTTCTCTGATTGATCCACTATGTCTGTCCTAAAAGATTGTGGAAACAGAGGCAATAACATGAAGTAGAGTCTATTGTCTATCTTTTTCTATAATTCTATCTATACCATTCTTTTTCCTACACGAATGTGCAAGGTACCCAGAAAAAGAGTCCATTCTTAATTAAGTTGTCCACTGATGATAGCTTAAATACAAACTGTTATTAACATTTTTGAAAATCTTTGACAGTTGCTTTTATTTTTTTTCCTGAGAGGATATTGAATGCTGAAAGCAAAATGAATACCCAGCAAGAACACAAGTTTTAAATTCCAATAATTTCAACTATAGGGTATTTGTTCACTAAAATTAATCAGCATGTCCAAACTACTGTAATACAAAATTATAAAAGTGTGTTAAATGCAGAGCCTTTAAAACTCACACACATACAATTATTTTGAAAATGCTATCACAGCCAGATGTACACATTCAGGGAACCTCAGGATTTATAATAAATCCAGCATCATGAGTTACTTTTAATTGTATTGAGGCAGGATAAAAAGATAGGGAAATTTGGGGGATATGAAAAGGGAAACAGCCTTCACTCCAGAATCTGCTTTGTCTCACCAGCTGAAAGTCAAAAGCTTTGACACAATTACCAAAACTTCTGTGAGACTTTATTTTGGAGAGACATTCTAAATAATGAAAATGGTAAAATAGCAATAAGCCATGCTTGGGGTCAAAAGTGTATGCAACTTTTGAGTTTGACCCCTATAATTCTGTGGTGCTTTGAAACATGCCCAGGAAACTCCCTCATGGCTTTTTTTCTTAAACCTAAGCCATGGAAATTCTTTTGGTTTTATTGGCACCTCCTTACCCATGATGGGGGCCTTTTTAGGCACCCAAGGCTCCTGTCACACTGGATGCCCAGAGCTGGGCACCCAGGGCTAATGTCACATGGGGCATGCACTAGATTGAATAAAACTAGAGAGAATACATGCCCAGGGGCTTTTTTCTCTTTGGCTTTCCTGGGAAGCCCATGTCCATGTCTTGGATGCCTATTTCTCTCTGAAGGGCCATATGTATTCTAAAGTGTGGACTTAATAAACTCAACAACCTTACTTCACTCTCACTGACTTGTCCTGAGACTCTTTTCTGTGATAAAGCCAAGGCCCCTGCTTAATGTGAGTGGAGGACCCCATTAGGGTAACTCCTCAGGCTAGGCAGCCACACTGAGCTGTACCTCCCTGCTGTACCACCAGTGACAGTATGAAGTGGTTATTAAATCTCTAGATGTTTCACACTGAATTAGGTACTATCAGCAGAGAAGATGGTTAAAAAGATGATATTAGATAATGTTCTTGCCCTTAGGGAAATGTGGATGAGTGATGGAAAACCATTGTATACAAATGGGCAAGAGAAATATATAAAATATAATATAATTATAAACTGAATTGGATGGCAAATCATAAATGCATTCAGAGGTGAGAAATAGAAGAGTCACTGAGGGTCAAAATAACTAAGGAAGGCTACACAATAAAATGTGAGGTAGATTTGGAAATTTTTAGATATAGAAAGAGAATAGGAAAGAATCATTCAGACTTCCATTTAAGGAAGCAGCTTCAACAAAGGCATGAAAATGGAATATTGGACTTTGGTTTGCACATATGTACATCCATTGTTAATAGCTAATGTGAGTTTGCCATTGTATAGGGTCTCCTGGGTCTGCCACGGAGTAGAACCCAGACTCCAGTGAATTTATAAATAGTCAAACCAACTGGAATTCCATCTGCCACTTAAAAGGAGTCTCTGTGAATATCAAAGTCAAGTGTTACTCAACTGTGGTAAGTTAGAACCATAGCTTATACATTTTTACTAACAGCTGGGGATTTGATATTTGGGATCAATATCCCAGTAATCCTTTTGATTGACTTGGTGGTTTGTCTAAAGAAGTCTCCAACCTTCAGAAATGATTCAGATGAAAAACTCAAGTGTATCTGCTTGGTGGAGAATCCTTTTGGAGATGACTATAGCCTGCTTGATTAGAGTTAAATCTATAGAATCAAACCCATATAGAACAACATCCAAGTTCTTAAGCACCAAAACTGAACGATAAGGAATTTCTAACACTAGATACCTGGGTACAGCCAGGTTTTTAAAAAGGATTTTAAGTGCCTTTTGTAAAGTTAAATAAGGAATCAAGTAGATTATGCAACCACCTTCACTAGGAATTTTCATAAATTAGTAAATTCAAGTGGGAACAGAACTCTCTAAGTTATAAACTAGATGATAATCATAGAATTAAAGCCTGACCTTTCCCATAAAAGTAACCACCCTCTTCCCTGCCCCTACTCTTCTCCAATTTGCAGTAATATAATCCACATGGAAGAAGTCAGTGTGTATTTGTGAACCAAATCCTACACTTTCTTTTCCATCACAAAAGCCAGTTGTTTTTCAGAACCATCCATCAGGATTGCATTACACTCTGAAGCATTAAAAAGGGGTCCTGAGCTCAGACCTCCTGCTGAAAAGTTAAGTTGTCAGTTGTTAGGCAGAAAATCAATCAGAAATGCATTTGGAACAATGGTGTGCTGCCTGGAATTACACTGAGCTGGGGAGAGGGAGCGCTGGGGGGGGGGGGGGGCGGAATACTAATGGTTGAAGATACTTATTAACTGAAGTTCTCTGAAGAAGGCACATTTGTGCTGAAGATTCTGCTGAATGCATTGATTAGAACCTCAAGATTGTGGGGAGATGGAAAGAATGTTGCAGAACTGCCAAAATTATCTTGGGTTATTTTTAGCAGACCACCAGCCTCCACTAACCCAAAAGCTCAGAATGTTAGAAGTTAGCACCTGAAGCCTATAGAAGAGGTTCCCCCACTTTGCTATAACCTGCCTACCTGATGTTCTGACCAATGTATTTGGTAGATGCATTGATTTATTGCTTTCTTTTGTTCTCTGATTATAAAAGCTCATGTAACCTATTCCACAGTGGAACATGTCATTCAGGGAAACCTGAATCCATGTTCCTGGGCCATAATCACTTATGTTTGGCTCACAATAAACTATCTGTTGTTTGCTTTGGAGCAAGAGCTATGTTTTGTGTTGACATGCTCATACCAATTCAGACAAGGCCGATCAATTTATTTAGACACAATTGCTAAATGAAAATATGCTGGTGCCAAGTCTCAGATTTACACACAATTATAGCTAAACATTTGCAGAATTTTCTCAGAAGGATCAAGGTACTCTGTTCCTCTATATAAGCCAGTAACTTCAAAATATTTATGGATTGTTTTAGTTAACTCACATTCCTACCCCTAGGTCTTGCAGTAGATACAGAAACTTTATCACAGTTTAGATAATTTATCATACTTTTGCAAAAGCTCATGGAAGATACATGGGTAGCTAGTACTGCCACAACCCCATTATGGCCCTTAGCTGAATGAGTGGGAAGCAGGCAAAAGTCCTGAGCCATACTCTTCACTCCTCGATCCTTAAATCCTGGGCCACCCTCTCCACATCATTTCCAAAGCGATGATAAAGTTGATTAGAATCTAATGCCAAAGAAATCAATTCTTGGTCACCTAAGATTTATGATATTAAAAATAATAGCTAATAGTTTTAGTCAGAATGAAACACACATTAACTTGTACATTAAAATTTTCCAATAAAAAATAATAATTGCTAATATTTTTAAGCCCATTTATGTGTCCATCACTGTGCTAAGAAATTTATGTACTCCTGTAATCCTCCCAATGAGAAGGAGCTCTTATCCTCATTTCATAGATGAAGAAACTGAGGTTTACAGAGGATAAGTCATTTACTCAGGGTCACATGACTGATAGGAGTGTGAACTGAAATTCTCTGAAAGGGCATATATATATATATATATATATATATATATATATATATATATATATATATATTCCTGCAGACTATTTGATCTTGGCTGACCAGAACATCATGATTATGGAGAAGGGGAATGTAGGTTGAGAGCCAAAATTATCTTGGACTGTCTTAGGCTCTTTAATGGGCATTTACCTTAACTTTTGTACCTGACCTAACATTCTAGTGACTATTAAGTATGTAACACTGAGTTTAGTGGACCCCAAACCTCCATCAACCCTAAAGTTAAGAATGCTACAAGATAACATTTGAAATGGGTGCAAAAGATTTCTCCACATTGCTATGGCCTGCCTATGTGATACCTGCCACCAATGTATTTGGTAAATGCATTGATTTATGACTTTGTTTTGTTCTATGACTATAGACGTTCATGTAACCTCTTCCACGGTGGATCATGTCATTCAGGAGTAACTTGAATCTGTATTTTGGGGCCATGGTCACTCATATTTAGCTTAGAATTAACTATTTTCTTATTTCCTTTAAAGTAGAATCATTATTTTACATCAACAGGAGGACCCAAAACTCAAGGCCAAGTTGAATGACCCCAGGGCCTTGTCCTCACTATTTGGCAATGCTACCTCCCACACATAACTACCATATATTTCTGTGCACAGAAGGAAACTGCCCTACATCTTAAACTTCTCTCTTATCCAAAGTCAACCACCTCCTGAATATTTCTGTGCCAACAATCTCAAGACAACCAGAGAACTTAATTCTATCATGCTCAGAACTCTGCTGGGTAGGAATCATGGTATCTTCATGTCTACTGTCCAAGAATAAAGACCAGCAAGTCGTAATAACCACCTGGATTAGGTGCTTAAAAAGTCTGAAGCCAGACTGTGCTCACTTCTGCACCTCATCAGTCACTGAACAAGAAGCACTTGCTATTGTATGAGTATGTCTTTCTGTGTTTCTCACTCACCCACACTTCACTGTGGCACACTTTTGTCTGGTCCCTGGAATTCATCAAACACACAGGTGTGTTTATTTGGGCACTCCTTTCCTTACTACAAAGCTAATGTGACTTCCTGGAGCAACTGCTTTAAATGCTGTAATTAAAGTCTCCAAATACTTTCAAATGTTTACTACTATTAAAAAACAGGGCTGTGGAGAGAAGAGGTGTTTCCATGTAACAGATACAAAGAAAAGGCACACAAAAGTTACAAAACTAAAAGTTTCTAGGACTTGGCCATGTGCCAGGTTGAAATTAAGCACATTTTTGTTATTGAAACAGGAAATGACTTGAACCATCTGGTTATACCGGTTAATCTGAACTCCACAAACTCTGGTTTGATGCTCCTTGCCACAGGACCTTCAGTTTATAACCGTGAATATTTTCTTGCCACCTCCTCAACTCCTTATCTGTTGCAATCTATTACTAATTTATATTCAGGTTCTTATTCTAGCCAGGACTGTAAGTGTGACAAAGCATATTTCCTAACACTGAACTATATACCAACAGGTACAGAATTAACATGAATTACTTTTGTTACCAGAGATTCGCTGGGAGTGCAGGGGCAGGTCCAGAGTGTGGGGCCAGAAATATGGCAGCAAAACCCTGGTCCTTGTATCTGGCATATAAAAAATTTATACACAACACAGAAGTTATGATAGAGAGTATAGAATAGGTTTATTAAAGATAGTACACCATTAAGAAATAATTACAGAGAAGACAGAGGCACCTGAAAAAGCTTAATCTGAAAAGGAACTTAGAATAAACTGGGTAAATCTGCATAAGGATACTTCTATTTCCCAGGGACCCTGCTGTCGTACCACTGTGGCTTTCGATCCCATCATATCTCAGAAGCTAGACCGAGTCAGGCCTGGATAGTACTTGGATGAGAGACTACCTGGGAATACCAGGTGCTGTAGGCTTGAGAGAAGGACCCAGCAACCCACTCCCAAAAAACAATGCACAATTGAAAACCCTATAAATAGCAGAGAAGCACTGACAATAGTGTTTCATCTGTTGTACACGTTCTTGTTGTTAGATGCCATTGAGTTGGTATCCGATTCTTAGCAACCCTACATACAACAGGTGAAACACTATTGTTTGTGCTTCTCTGTTATTCATAGGCGGATTGGGTTTTGGGAGTAGGTTGCCGGGTCCTTCTTCCAAGCCTATACAGTATCTGGTGTTCCCAGGTGGTCTCCCATCCAAGTACTAACCAGCTCCAACCTTGCTCAGCTTCCAAGATCTGACAGGATTGGACGCCACAGTGCTACGGCTGCAGGCCTGTTGTACATAGGGTCGCTATGAGTCAGACATCTATTCAACAGCATCTGATAACAACAATATTTCCCAGGAAAAGGTAAAGTCAGAGAGAATAGAGTTAAGCAGGCTTCTAGAGGGAAAAGTACCTTAGACAGATAGGCCTGTCTCTCTCAGGCCATGATGGCAGGCCTGAGAGATGGGAGAGGCATGTATGTGGTTGCTAGAGAAAGAAGAGAAAAGAAAAGGGTAAGAAGTAGGGGAAAGAAGAAGAAGGGAAAAAAAGGAGAAAAGGCACATATCTTTCCTAGTTTTATTGAAACTAGGGCATGGCCAGTGTGACATCAGCTCTGCGTGTCCAGTTCTGGGAGCCTAGTGTGGTGTGAGCCTAGGTTTTTGTTTTGTAAGGCTTGGACTGGGTGTGAGACCCATTTGAAAATGTCTTGCCAATGTCCTTAGAGACGCACATGGCTGCTTCATCATGATGGAAAGGCAGGAGCCATGTTCAATCCCCTTTTCCTCCATGTTGCCTGCTAATGTCTAAGTTAACTTGCCTGTGATTTTCTTTTCTTAAGACAAAGTCAACCAACAGCACAATGTGCTAATTACATGCACAGATACTTCAGCCAAAATGCTTAGGTTTAAAATCCCAGCTTGAGCTGGGATTGTATTGTGTGTGACCTTGAGCAAATTAATAACTCTGTGCCTCATTTACCTATCTAAAAAATGGAAATAATATTAGTATCTAATTCATAATTGTCATGAGAATTAAATGAGTTTATGCAAAGCCTCTAAACAACTCCTAAAACACATTAAATCTTTGCTGTTTTTATTATTCTAACTCCCCTTCCTCAATTTCAGAGGAATGACTCTTCTTTACTGAGATATTGTCATTTCCTGCCAATTCCATTCAGGTTCTTAACAAAATTCTTCACTTACTTTTCTCCTTTCTTCTTCAGAACCACACCCAAAGATGACACCATAGTTGCTAGACTTTATCCCAGCCCCATAAGCAGAAGGTGAGTGCAGCAGTTTTTCACCATAATGTTTTGACTTTCCTCTATAAGAGATGCTTGTAAATTTCTAGAAATAACTCTCACAATAGATATCACTTCTCATCAGAATCTCAAGCCAATTTTGTCTCTAAGCGTATTTTACTTATATGGCCTGTCTAATAGCATAAAATCCCCCAGAAACTTTCTTCTTCTCTTTCCCTCCTCAGTCTAGGGCACTCTTCAGGAAAATCTAGCAACACCAGCCTCAGAGTTCAGCAGTCTTGATGTGGATGCACAAGAAATTTCTCCTCATGTATATTTTCTTTCTTCCTTTTTCAATCTGATTCCTCCTGGTAATGGACTCTGCTAATTTTTCCCCAATAACTATTCTTCTCTTCTTCCACTGCAACAAAATTTCAGCAGGAAATAGGCTGAGGATGTAGCTCAGTGGCAGAGTGCTTGCTTAGCATGCACAAGACCCTAGGTTCAAATCCCCAGTGCCACAAAAGGAGAAGTGTTTGAGAATTCCAGCAGGAGAGAGTTATACGCACATGCTCCCCGCAAATAATGATTTCAGTTCCCATAATTTCTTCTAGTATCCACATGACTAAGTTTTGACAAATAGGATGTGAGCATAGGCACTTACCTATGGCTTGTCTATGCCAGAATTCCATATTTCTGAATGACAGTGACATAGATCATTTCTGTTTTATACTCTCAATTTATTCTTTTCTTATTTTCAATGATACAACTACATAGGGATAAAATCTAGGTTTGGAAAAGCAAAGATGTATTTGTGTACATTTGTCATGTCTTGTATTAACTATTTATTTCACCAACAATAAATTTCATTTCAAAATTTGGTATACAGCACATGTATTTAAATATTTCCTCGTGTCAGGGAGTGTTTCGTTCTATTATACATAGGATCCCTATGAGTTAGACCTAACTCAATCACGCCTAACAACAACAACTGGGTATTTATCTTCTAGTTTGTGTCCTTAAAGCAAGAGGCATCCCTTTTCTGGCCCGGTAGGGCTGGCTACTTGTTCTGAATATGGTGGTGAAATAGCTTGGAACATGTGGTTTAGAGCAATATCTAGAGCAAGAGAAATAAAAAAGGAAAAGAAGCCTGGGTTTCTGGTGAGTTTAACAGAGCAGAGCTACTGTGCCAACTTTGGCCCTTCTACCTCCCAGACTGTATATTAATCAGAAATAATAGAAAAAGTTTCATTCAGTATAATTTTGAGTCTCTTTTACTTACATCTGAATCTACCACCTAATTAATACACTTGCCCATCATTTTGTGTTATTTTTAAAGAAATGGACTTCTATCCTTAATTTATTTTAGCCTTATGCAAGATTTGTGTTTCCTTAATTCTAATCTTTTCTTGTTTTCCTTTTTAAAGTGCATGCTCAAAAGTATATACATTTTACCTTAGAGCAAGGTTTTCTTATGTCATTTAGAAATAGTGACTTCACTGCCAAAAAGTAATTTTTCCCCAAATGTTAAAATATACTAACTTCAAGTAGCACTTTGGACTTACCTGGTATCCATGTTCTTGAAAGCCATATGGCTTGTCTATGTCACAATTTTGTATTTCTGAATGATAATGAAATATATTATTTCTGTTTTGTACTCTCATGTTTTTGTTGTTATTTTCAATCGTACACTACTTTAGGACAAAACCTAGGTTTGGGAAAGCAAAGATGTATTTGCATGCATTTGCTATGTCCTGTATTAATTGTTTCACCAATAGCAAATTTCATGTGAATGTTTGGTATACAGCATATATATTTAAATATCCTATGGTGTATTTTAATTCACTCTTGTTAATGTTTTATCTATAATTTCATGTTCCATTTCAAATTTCCTCAAATATATCTGAGATTTATTATAGGTATCATGACTGTTTTTGTTTTGTTTTCTTTTGTGCTTTGAGTTGCTGCTTCAGTTCAGGGGTTTTCTTTCAATTAACATTCAATTCATTAAAAGTTACCAAGTCAAAGACATTATACACCTTAACTTTTTAATTTCAACTTACAAATCTTATTCTGTTTGTAGAAATAGCAAACTCACAAATCAAACCAAATTTTGAATAACCTTTGATCTACACAGCTTATTTGGTTTCTTTTTTAAACTTAAGATCGTATAGGCATTTTTTACTATATTTACACATCTGACATAATGGCTTATTTTATTTTATGTTTTTGTACTAAGGGATTGAGTCCAGCACCTTGTACATGCTAGGCAAGTGTTCCACCACTGAGCTGCACCTCCAGTCCTCCCAGCTTTTTTATTTTGAGATAGGTTCACTGCTAATTTATGCAGGTTGCCTCTGGCCTCAACCCAAAATCCCCCTGCCTTAGTCTCCTGAGTGATGGGAAGCCATAGTTCCTGGCACATAATTGCCTTTTCAAAAGAACTTTTTGAAAGCTACTATAAGGAAGCAAAGATGTCACATTGAAGACGAAGGTGCGTCTGACTCATGCCATGGTATTTTCAGTCGCATCATATGGTTGTGAAAGCTGGACTTTGAACAAGAGAGACAGAAAAAGAATTGATGCTTTTGAATTGTGGTGCTGGAGACGTCTATTGAATATACCATGGACTGCCAAAAGGACCAACAGATCTGTCCTAGAAGAGGTACAACCAGAGTGCTCCTTGGAAGCAAAAATGGCCAAACTGCGTCTTACATATTTCAGACATGTAGTCAGGAGAGAACAATCCCTGGAGAAGGACATCATGTTTGGAAGAGTGGCAGGTCAACGGAAAAGAGGAAAACCCTCCACCAGATGGATTAACACAGTGTCTGCAACAA